>ONZA01016553.1:601-14790 GCA_900322205.1 Kewa caespitosa | reverse complement strand
TGTAACTTTTTACTAAAATAACTAAGTAATATGGGTCTACATGTCGGGTCTGGGTCGGGTCTAGACCCAATGAGTCTACAGGTCCGGGTCTGGTTCGAGTCTGGGTCTGATGAGATAGACCCAGATCCAGATCCATATTAATTTTGAGGATCCAGATCCGACCCTGATCCATCGGGTCCATAAATTTTGGATCGAGATCCGTTAAAATGGATCTGGGTCCACGGGTCTAGGTCGGGTCTCAGACCCACTGCCATCCCTAGCCGGGAAGGTCTATGGAAGGGTCTAAAAGCTTCAAGGGTGAGGTGAAATGACCATTTTGCTGTTTGACTTTGTTTGACCTTGATTTTTATTATTTCGCATACTAAAAATATTCGAAAAGTGTACCTTAAGCTCGTTATTGTCATAGGGTCATACAAGGGACACTATTTTGGTGTCAACACATAGATGACATATGCTTAATTTGATGAAACTGATGAGAAAGCTTTGAACACCATACAATTGTGTCTCGCAGATGAAGTGTTGCATGAGGTAGTGAAGAAAAAGACAACTTCATGCCTGTGGCTCAAACTAGAGTCTCTCTGACGAAGAGTAATACTAATCATCTATTATTGAAAAGTCTAGTACATAAAGTAAAGCTTGAGGAAGGTAATCTTGTTAAACCTCGATCATCTTGATGCGTTTGACTCTATTATATAGGATCTGCAAAACATATATGTTAAACAAGATGACAAAGATTTGGCTATAACGTTGTTGTGTTCCCTACCCTCTGAATGAGGACATTTTAGTGTGGATGTGATGTTTGGTTGAGATGAGTTAACCTATGAGGATGTGAAGTCTAACTTGTTGCAACATGATTTAATGAAGGACAACTGATTGCTAAATCTAAGGGTTCTGCTACTGTGGGTTTGTTTGCATCAAGGGGTAGACATGATGAAAGGGATTCTAGCCAGGGATCCCGGTCTAAGTCTAGTGGTAACGAATAGAAGAATGTGATATGTCATGGTTTCTGTTTTTGGGTTTTTCTTAGGGTCGGAGTGGTCCCTTGAAACTCAAAGGGTAGAACTGCCAGCGAGTTGCTTAAAGAAGTAGGGTATCCGAAGTCTCTCTCAATAGATCCTAGGTGACCTACAAAAGAGAAGAGGTAAACTACCTCTAGCGAGGTCCAGGGGTTGTTCCTCCAATGCCAAAGTCATTTTGGGATAATTGATGAGGTTCTCGACCACGTGAGAGGCCGAGGGGCAAATAGAAAGCGTCTAGCAGCAGAAACAAACTCTTTGCAAGCTTTAACTTTGATCTTATTACACCTTCTTAGCAATTTATCCTAGTCATCATACATTGGAATATGAACCCAACTAGTCATCAATTCATAGGGTCTTTCTGTCCAGGTGCAGGTACTTTAGACCCGAGCACTCGAGAAATAAGTGTCGAGAGAGAAGTGCAATGAATGTGTAACCAATGAGAGAATATTTTGTGTGTACCTTCTTGGAATATTTGTAGGTCCCTTTATAGGACCTTTGATCTTCCCAACCCTTGCTAGGGTTTGAGATTTTTCCGGTAGGAAGGCAGTGCTCCACTGCGTCGGCCAGTTTTTGGGCCCTTGCTTGCCCTAGCGCCTCCTTCTTCTTGTGGAAATGCCCAATCATGCCTAGAAAATGTGGAAAGGTTCTTCTAGGCGTCCTTCCTTCGCCGTGGAGGGTCATGAACCTCCATGGGAAGGGACTGTATCTCGCGTTTGCTCTTGGCGAGCTGTGAATTGACAAAAATGCCCCTTGAATGGGCTTAGGTCAAGGGTCAAAATAAATGTTTGGGAAAATGGGCCCAAACCTTTGCCCCTTGGATTAGGTCGTACTTTGTCTTTCAAGGTCTGCCCTGATCCAAAATGTTACTCGGTACGTGTTCCGGTGCGTCGCCCATAGGAGGAGACCAGCGGACTGGTGGGAACTAATTAATCACGAAACGTGTTAGCCGTCCAATGCCCCTAGAGTTTTACCGTGTGGACCTTCTATAAATAGGGCCATCTTTCCTCATTTTACCCCCTCCTTGTTTAGGAAATTTTTAGAGAGAGAAACTTTCCCCCCTTAGAGAGAGAAAAAACGCAGAAATTCAAACTCCTCATCTTTGTTTATTCAAGTGCTTCGGAGCTTAATCTTCAAGTACTTTGCCTTCTAATCGTCACATACTTCAGCTTCCAATCTTCAACTCCTTCGTTCAGAGTTTTAGTTTTTCCAGGTAATTTCTCATCCTCTCTTTGCATTTCATGTTCCGAAGTCTTTCTTTTTCAACTATGTATGGCCAACCCTCGAAGTCCGCATCTAGTAGCTCGGCCGAGGGGCAGAGTGATTACCTGGGGGAATTTTTATAATGGAAGGCCGAGTTCTTTAGAGTCTTAGAGTCCAAAGAGAATCAATTGGTAGTTGGCAACCTCGCTAGGGGTGGGAGTATCATAGACCAACCCCCTCTAAAGGCTTTTGGTCGGGATGGGGTTGAGCTGGATGCCGAGAAGTTGGAGTCATTCGGGCAAGAATGGAGGGCCCTTTACGGCAACCTTAACCCCTTCAATCATTTGTCAAAGTCTAAACCTACTTCGAGCCCAAAACGCACTTCACCACCCCCTTCAGAGAGAAATAAGACCCCTTATGGTTAGGGGCCTACGAAGGGGGGTAAGTCGTCTTCAGTTTCGGTGGGCTCGGTGGTTCCGGCGCACGCTCGGCAATCAGTAAAGAGGAAACCTGTAGCCCAGAAGGGAACGGTTCATCCTAAAAGGTCCGTGAAGGGGCGGCCTCATAACCTCGGGGACGAGTCCGCGCCGTCGCCTATTGAGCCTAGCTCCTCTCGCCCTCATGAGGGGCGAGGGGTTGTTTTTCCAGAAAATCCCGAGTCCACTTTGTCTCCTGGTAAGTTGATTTTGTTGTTGTTTTTATTGTCGTATGTACTCGGGCTCCAGCACTGGCAGTGAGCTCTTCGTCTTCCAGAGTAACAGTAGCGTGCCGACCTCCTTACCTCATAGATCCTCGGGTGGTGATGGCTACAAAAGTATCGGGTTCAGATCCTCCGAAGAAGAATAGGAGACTGGAAGAGGACATAAGATGTTACTAGGTCATCCAGGATGATGAGGTGGCCTCGACGACGGGGATGTTCGGCTCGTTGGTCGACGTGAAATTGGTGAGACCGGCGAAGAGCAGCAGGGTAATGAGGCAGCCACTGTCTGGTATTACGGCGAGCAAACTGATGGCCGAGGCAGGATTTTGGTTGCCTTTACTCCCCTTCACCCTTTCCGTCTTGCAAGACTTCGGCCTTGCCCCCAACCAGTTGGGCCCGAACAGCTGGATATGATTACCTACTTCATCACGGACTGTAAAGTCCACGGGGTGACGCCAACCGTGGGGTTGTGGATGGCCATCATGAAGGCCATCACCCCAAGCAACACTGGCGAGGGGTTTTTCTATTTTATGAAAAAACTGAGTACGTTGTGGGGCCTCCTTGTCACAGCTTGAATCATGGCTGGAAGGAGAACTTCGTCTTTCTACAGGGCTTGAAGGACGAAGTGATTAAGGGGATCCCGTCGTGGAATGCGGCCGAGTCAGTGGGCTCGGCTTTTGAAGCTAGGAGAGCTTGTCCCTTAAAAGCTGACCTCGACGCCTGGAAGTTCTTTAGGTGGGATGTCAAGAGGAGCATGCATAGGTTAAAGACCCAGGTGAAGATGCCCCTGCACTGGCAACCATCGCAGAGGTGGTTGGAGGACAAGGACTTCCTCGTCTTCATTGGGGTCAGCCGGAAGTGGAGCTTGGGTACTCTTAGTGGCTTGTCTTGTTTAACTTGTGATTATCAATTGGTTCATCGAGTTATTGATCCTTCCTTTTGCAGAGGAGGTGATGGAGTCCCTCAAGGAGAGCCGGGAGAGCAAGGACGTCCAGGGGAAGACCTCGACTGCCTAGGTCCGCGCGAGGATGGCTGAGGATCTGAAGCTCGTGGCCGAAGAGCTCCTCGATTCTGTAAGTGCTCGCAATTTTTGTTTTCACCTTTATTTGCTATTTCGTCAGTTACTGACTTATTTCTTCCTTGTAGTCTGCCCCAATTGGAGTGCCTAAGAAGGAGAAGGCCTCCTCATCGGCTAGAGGCAAGAGGTCGAGGGCCGATTCCTCTGACCTCGCCCCCATCCTCTTATCCAATGAGGTGGATGATACGGTGGGTGATTTACTGGGAACTCCCATGAAGAAGTCAGGGTTCGAGCCGAAAGAGAGAAGCTCGTGGACTAGGGGAGCTGCGGAGAGGGTCCCCCCTTCTGCTAAAGAGAAGGGCAAGGGAAAGCTCACCGAAGAGCAGTCATCGGAGAACTATACCAAAGCTGAATTTGTGGCCAAGGATGAGGTCCCAAACGGGGTACCTCAGCCTTTCCCGATGTACTTTCGACGAAGTAGGGAGGGGAAGAAAAAGGTGGCAAACTACGCCATGCAGCACTTCGTCCCCATCGAGGATGTCGCCGCCATGGGGATGAACCCGGAATTGACTCAGACCGTCTCGCTGAAGTCGGCTCACCAGGCATGGAGTTTGTCTTTTGTCTTTCTTTTTGGTCCGTCATTCCTTTACTAATGTTGGTCTTTTCCCAGGTCTACCTCACCATGGCCTACTACGAATCGGTGAACGCCGATCTCCGAGCGCGGCTAAAGAATGTCGAGGGTCACCTAGAAGCCCAGGATAAGCTACTCCAAAAGGCTTGTCAGGAGGCTGCAGCTACCGAGAAGAAGGCTCGGGAGGAGGAGATCGGCCAGCTGGGGGCTCCCCTGGAGAAGGCCGAGGCCGAGGCTAAGGCTAATCGGGAGAAGGCCGAGGCTGCTGGGGCCGATGTCTCCAAGAAGGTGGCCGAGGTGGCATCCCTCCATTAGGAGGTGAAGGAGGTGGCCCGGAGGAGGTAGGTCCAACTGGAAGAGGCCTTCGAGGAGGTCTTCGGCTCGATTACCGGCTTCAAGGCGGTTCAGGCCACCCTGGTGGTGAACCAGGTCGAGGACGCCCAGGGTCCCGACGCTGCCAAGGAGATGAGGGCCAAGTTAGAGAAGATCCTGGCCTATAACCCAAGGCATGAGTTCGGTTCTTCCCCCTTTATCGGTTCATCTGACTTCATCAACGTCGGTCCTCGGTGCTCCTCAGTGGGAAAGGCTTCATGATGCGTCCTATGGACTAGTGAAATGAGGCTCTCCAGGTGGAGTCATCAGCGGCCGAGGATGACGAGGCCGAGCAGTAGGGCCGTCCGAGGTCGTCCAAGTGGGCCTCTCACTAAGTACGAACATGACAATGTGTTGGCCTAACATGGTAATGAGTTGGCCTTACATGATAGTGTGGTGGCCTGCTCGTCTTCCTTGTGATCTCCGAGGTTTTTCTTCGTCGAGTGAACACATGGTAATGGGCAGGCTGAAGTATTTTCTGAGTGGTTTGCTGGAGCTCGGTGGGTCACCTATGTGGCAATGCGTAGGTCGCCTTTTTGGTTCTTTCTCGGCCTTTTCCTTTCTTTGCCTCTCGGCTATAATCTTTTTAGGTTTTGCTCTTTTTTTAATCTAAAGTTACGTTTGTAATTGCAACCAAGGCATCTTGCCTCAATTTAATGGAAAAGGTGTTCTCTTTCTTCGTCAGTCGAGCTAGTTTTCCGTTTATGAAGTGTTTGTTTGAGTAAAAGTTGAACTGAGTTGTTCGTTTTAGGCCTGCCTTAGATTGTCATCCCTCGACTATGCACCCACTCAAACGAATACAAATGTTGCCCGAAGTTGGACGAACTATATTCATTCCGTATTGACTTAGGGGAGGGTTATTTCCCCAAATTATGCCCCCAAGGTGGGACGTTTTGATCGAACTAACTTGGCAAACCGGGATGTTTGTTTATCGTTATATTTTTTGTTCGACCTCTTTTTCACAGTTTGTATATTTGCCCCTGTGGCGGGGTCTTATTCCTGAAGTGATCCTCGTGGTCGAACCTCGCTAAGTGTTGTCCATGAATTTGACAAGCCTAAAGATATAACTTTAAGGAATGAACTTTTTATTCTTGGCTGTTAAGGGGTGCCGACCCTAAGGTAACTTCCAAGCTGAGTTCCTCATACGTGAAAGAAAGAGGCTCTTTAGGGGTGCCTACCCCTTGGACAGAAAATAGAATGAGCCACATGCAGCTCATATAAAAATTTGAGTAGGTTGTTAATGTTCCAGGTTCTCGGGATCTGGCACCCGTCCATTGCTTCGAGGCGGTAAGTTTTGGGCCCTACGACTTTAGAAACCTTGTAGGGACCCTCCCACTTTGGCGTCAACTTTCCATCTTCGTTTAGCCTTCCGATGGACTCCATTTTTCGAAGCACTAGGTCTCCCACATGGAGTCTTCTGATCTTAACTTGGCGATTGAATGTGTGGGTCATCTTCAGCTTGTATACTTCTGCTCGTAAGAAGGTGTCACCCCTGACTTCGGGAAGCAGGTCTAGCTGGTACGTCAGTTTCTCCGATTTCTTTTCTTCGTTGAAGTGCTCCACTCTTGGACTTCCTTTCAGGACCTCGATCGATAGGACTGCTTCTGAGCCTTAAACTAGGTTGAATGGGGTTTCTCCCATAATGGCTTTTTCTGTGGTTTTTGGGGCCCAAAGTACTTCCATTAGTTTTTCTGCACACAACCCCTTTGCTCCGTCTAGCTTTTTCTTGATCCTCATGACCAAGGTTTTATTGTTGGATTCCACCTGGCCATTGGTCTGGGGCCGAGCAACTGCTGTTAAGCTGGCTTTCACCCCATGTTCTTCAACCAGTCGGTTAGCTTCGGGGTATCAAATTGCCTTCTGTTGTCGAAGATGATCTTCCGGGGTGTCCCAAACCGTGTGAGAATATTTTCCAGGATGAACTTTCTCACGTCGGCTATCGTGGTGCTCCTTACTGCTCGAGCTTCGTAAAGTAATCTTCTACTACTATGATGAACTTCATCTGACCAATGGCAGGTGGGAAGGGTCCCAAGATGTCCATGCCCCATTGATGGAAGGGTAAGGGGGTTAGGGTAAGAGTGACTTCGGCGGCGGGGAGCCGGGGTATGGAAGCGAAGTATTGGCATTTTTCGCACTTCTTCACCATCTCTACCGTATCTCTTTGGATGGTGGGCCAGTTGAATCCCAGATGGAGTACTTTGTGTGCGATCGTTCGGGCTCCCTGATGAGATCCGCAGGTGCCATAGTGCGTTTCTCGTAAGATTTTTATCTCCTTCGCTGCGAGGTACGCACTTCAAGAGGGGATGAGTGAAGCTCTTCTTGTACAGCGTTCCGTTTTCGAGGACGAACCACTTGGCCTTATTCTTCATCTGCTGGGCATCTTTCACCTCTTCGGGTAAAATTCCATCTCGCAGGTATGAGATGATGGGATCCATCCATCCGTTAGATCGGTCCATCATATTGATGGTTACACCCCCTTCAATGTTGTGTCTCTCAATTTCTATCCAAGAAGATGTTCCCGTGTTGGCCTTCGACAGACGAACTAGCCAATTTGGCTAGAGCATCAGCATGACAGTTCTCTGATTTGGGGATGTATTTTATGGTTACTTCTTCGAGGCCTTCCACTACTTCTTTGGCTTTTGTGAGGTAGGCTTTCATTCCCATTACCCTAGCCGCGTAGCTTCCGTCGACCTAGGAATCTACCAGCTGCAAGTCCATCTAGACTTGAATCTTTCAAGCGCTCGCAGCACGGGCGAGGGTTAGTCCAGAGAGGAGTGCTTCATACTCGGCCTCGTTGTTAGAGGCTTGGAAATTGAACCTTACTGCATATTCGAACACATCTCCTTCGGGGGATAAGATTACTATTCCTGCTCCGCTGCCAGCTTTACAGGATGATCCGTCGGCACTTACGGACCAATGGTTGACCCAAGCCTTCGGAACGTGGTCCGAAGGCGTCAACTCGGCAACGAAGTCTGCCAATGCTTGGCTTTTGATTTCCCTTCGTGGTTCATAAGCAATGTCGTAGCAGGTGAGTTCGTGAGCCCACACCTCGATTCTCCTTGAGGATTCCAATCTACCAAGCAACTTTTTCAAAGGCTGTTTAGTAAGAACCACGATTTAGTGCTCCTGGAAGTAGGGCCTCAATTTCCTAGAGCTGATGAGGACTCCGAGGGCGAACTTTTCCGGGGGGGTGTACCTGAATTCAGCCCCGCTTAGGGCATGGCTGGTAAAGTGCACCGGCTCTTGCACCTTATTTTCTTCTCATACCAATACGGAGGCGACAGCTCTTTTTGATATAGCGAGGTAGAGGAAGAAATGCTCTTTTGACTTTGGGATGGAGATCCGGGGTAGGCTGTCAGGATATGTTTTCGAATTTTCGAAGGCTTCCTGGGCTTCCTGCCCCCATTCGAACTTGACCCATTTTCTCAATGTTTTGAAAAAGGGGGTGCACTTGTCAATCGACTTGGATACGAAGTGGTTCAGGGCAACAATGCATCCGGTGAGTTTTTTGACATCCCAAATGCACTTCGGGGATTACATTTCCTGGACTACTTGCACTTTTTTGGGGTTAGCATCGATTCCCCTTTTGCTGACCATGAATCCAAGGAATTTTCTGCCTCGTGCTCCGAACGCACACTCACTGGGATTTAACTTCATTTGATTTCTCCCCAGGGTTTTGAAGGTCTCCCTCAGGTCGTCCACATGGTTGGACGACTTGAGGCTCTTCGTGATCATATCGTCAACATAGGCTTCAAAGTTCCTGTCAATTTGGCTTTTGAAGATCCTTTGCACCAGTCATTGGAATGTAGCTCATGCGTTCTTCAGGCCGAACGGCATCATATCATAGCAGAAGACTCTTCGTCAGTGATAAAGGTTGTAGAGCTTTGATCTTTCTTGCTCATGAAGACCTGGTGGTACCCCGAGAAGGCATCCATGAAGCTGAGTAGCTCGTGGCCGCTAGTGGAATCGACCAGCCTGTCTATTCGGGGAAGCGAAAAATGGTCTTTTGAGCAAGCTTTGTTGAGATCGGTGTAATCTATGCACATCCGCCATGCCCCATTCCCCTTTTTGACCATCACCACGTTCGCCAGCCACTTCGGATACTTACACTCTTTGATGAAACCTGCTTCTAGGATTTTTTTTCACCTCTTTAGCCGTGACTTTAATTCAATCTTCCCCGAGATACCTTTTCTTTGTTTCACCGGTTTCAACTTCGGATTGACTCCGAGGTTATGCTCCATGAGCTATCTACTGATTCCTAACATCTCGTCAGGGCCGAAAGCGAATACATCTTGGTACTATCGAAGAACTTCGGAGAGGTCAGACGTAGTGGTCTCATCGAGGTCGTCACTAAGGTATGTGATGCACTCGGGCCGAGAAGGGTCCAAGATGACCTCCAATTTTCCTCCCAAAGGCTTGGCTCTCTCCCGCTCTTCAAGTAGCTTTTGTGGTAGTGGCAGAAGAAGCAGCTTTTGTTGTTTTCCTTCATGGGGGTTGGGTTGGGAAGCATTTTGGGGTCTATTTTTGCTAACACCTCTTCCTGATTGCAGTTTAGGATTTTGTTCACCGCCGAGCTTTCGGGGGACTTCTTATCGAATTGTTTCTTTGCCCCGTCCTTTCCCTCCTTGGCGCGGTTCGTGACGCCCTTCTTGAATTTTGGCTTATCGACATTTAACGTCTCCACCCGTATCTTTTCATGCTTCCCGTGCCACGCACTTCGCCCTTCCCTTAATTTGTCAACGCAGTAATCGCTTGTGATCATGTCTCTTCCCGACCTCTCCCAGGTGGTGAAGACTTTGGAAGAATAGGCTCGGACATAGGCCAGGGTCAGTTTTTGGCCTTGGAGCTTCAAGTGTTCGAAGTCCTGGAGGATCTTACTGCCTCGGATGATGCCTTTGATGTATGTCGTGCAAGCAATGACGGGATCTAGCTTGGTTATCTCCAGGCATTCGTCGTTGAACCTCTTGTCATAATCTCTCATGAACTCATTCTTCCCCTGCGTGATGTTGAAGAGATCCTCGGAGCACGTCTCCGTTTTCTCGCAAGTCATAAAGTTCTCCATGAAAATTCCGCAGAATTCTTCATAGCTATGCATGCTGTTGCGGGGTAAGTGGTTCATCCACTTTAGTGCCCGTCCTTCCAATGTCCCGATGAAATGTCGACACATGGTAGCGTCTTTTCGGATCTGGGTCATCATGGCTGCATCATAATCCAGGAAGTGCTCCTTCGAAGACATGGTGTCATTGTGTTTCTTGATATGTCATATCCTGGTGTTGAGGCTGATAGGGTATTCCATGATATCGCTGAAGGGAACTTGCAAATTAAGATCCGAAGTATCTCTCGAGTTGGAGTACTTTCTAGAAGGCTCGTGATTGCCTCCTAGGGATCTGCCATACTTCTCTTTCTTTCACTCTTCTTTCTCCTTCTCTGCTTCTCGGAACCTCAGGAAGTGTCTGAGGTCGTTCGTCTCTTCCTTGTGGGCCTTTTTGGCTCTTTCCCTCTCTGTCAAGCTCGTGCCATAGGTCGGAGTCAGCCTTCCCCGAACTCCCTACGGACCGGTTGCTCTTGTGATCTGAGTTCTTTCCCTTTGGACGAGAATCGGACGAGCCAGATTGGCTGAACTAAAAAGGAGAACATTTAAGGACTCGAGTGGACTTCGAGGCGTTATGCCCCCCGAGACCGGGGATATCGTTCGAAGGGACCTTTTCCGCTTCGTCGTGATCCTTGCACCCCCAGATTGTATCCCGTGGGGTGATGCACATCTTCTTCATGTCTCCAAGGATGTTGGCTTGGAATGCGGCAAGTTCTTCCCGGGTTACTGCTTCTAGAAGTGGAGGGTTCCTCCTTGACGAACCGGCAGAGATCGAATTGTGGCGCGACATATCCTTGATTGGTGAAGGTGTTTGGATGTGTTTATTGTTCCTTAGTCTCATGCAACTTCTGACTAACCACTCCCCACAGACGGCGCCAAATGTTTTGGGGTTTTTCAGAGGGTTGGAGTGGTCCCTTGAAACTCAAAGGGTCGAACTACCAACGAGTTGCTTAAGGAAGTAGGGTATCCGAGGTCTCTTTCAATAGATCCGAGGTGACCTGCAAAAGAGAAGAGGTAAACTGCCCCTGGCGAGGTCCAGGGATTGTTCCTCTTATGCCAAAGTCATTTCAGGATAACTAATGAGGTTCTTGGCCACGGCCGAGGGGCAAATAGAAAGCGTAGGAAAGTACTTTGGACCCAAGCACTCGAGAAATAAGTGTCGAGAGAGAAGGGCAATGAATGTGTAATTAATGAGAGAATATTTTGTGTGTACGTTCTTGGAATGTGTGTAGGTCCCTTTTATAGGACCTTTGATCTTCTAAACTCTGGCTAGGGTTTGAGATTTTTTCGGTAAGGAGGCGGCGCTCCACTGGGTCGGCCGATTTTTGGGCCCTTGATTGCCCTAGGGCCTCCTTCCTCTTGTGGAAATGCCCACTCATGCCGAGCAAATGTGGAAAGATTCTTCTAGGTGTCCTTCCTTCGCCGTGGAGGGTCATGATCCTCCCTGGGAAGGAACGGTATCTAGCGTTTGCTCTTGGCGAGCTGTGAATTGACGAAAAATGCCCCTTGAATGGGCTTAGGTCAACGGTCAAAATAAATGTTTGAGAAAATGGGCCACACAGTTTCCATAAGAAGGATCATATAATAAGGTGGTGTCATAAGGGCAAGTTTACCCCTACAACTCACTCACAACTCTACTCACTTTTCTATGCATAATATACCCTCTTGCAACTCGATCAACTTCATTTTCTACATTATTCCTACAACTCTAGTTGCAACTCATCTAAAATTGTGCCTAATTTATAACTATTAAATTAAATCAATAATTTTTTCTTCAAAAAAATGTTTTAGAATTCATAAGTAATCACAATAGCTCCTCATTTAATGGAAAAGAGAGAGAAAGTTGCCTGCAACTTTGCAAGAGTTGCAACAAGATAATCCCTAAAACATAGCTTGCAACTCACCAAAGTTGTAAGGCTAATCTTACCCTAATAAAAACAATAATTCTAATAACTCAACTAGAAAGAACAAAGCTAAGGTTGTTGTAGCTCAGGAGAAAGATGATGGTGAAAGTGATTGTGATGTGCTCACTGCTTGTGGTTCGAGTTTTGAGATTCATCATAAGTTGATTTTAGACACTGGGTGTTCCTATCATGTTTTTCCAACAAAGGTTGGTTCTCTATATATGATTCAATTCGAGGTGGAGTTGTATCGATGGGAAATGGTACTAACTGTAATGTTGCTAGAGTTTGGACCGTGAAGATTGAGATGCACGATGGAGTTGTAAGGACTCTCACTGATGTCACGTATGTTCTTGAGATAAGAAACCTTATATTGCTTGGTACTCTTGACAAGAGAGGGTATCGACGCACCATTGGAGGTTGTATTCTATGTGTCACCAAAGGGGCATGGGTTGTGGATAATGGGAAGCAAGTGAGAACATTTTATGGGATTGTGGGTTCAACAGGTGTGGGGACCAATTCTGCTGCAAGGTTTTTATTTGTGACTTCGAAGAAGGTACGACATATGGGACGTGGACAAGATGGTGATCTTGGAGGAGACGTTATCCTCGATAAAGGACTAGAAGATCTATGAGACCCTTCACGGTAGGCCACATGGGGCAGGTCCTTTAGGACGGTTTGACAACGAAGAGTGGTCGTGTTCTACTATTGGTGTTGAAGAGTATGAATTGCTCGTCAAGATGGAGTCTTTTAAGAAGTGACTTAAAATTATGGAAAACAGCGAAAGAACAGGTCCGGCAAAGTGATCCGATCAGGTGGAGATTTGCCCTGGAAATGATCCGGCCGCATTGGACATCCAGGGAGCATTTTCTACAGTTGGCCTTCTGTGTTCAGTTCTATGTCGTGGCGGTCAAATGCTTTTAGTGGAGGTTGTTGTACTATGAAGTCAGCCTTAGCAATCTGACGAGCTACTTTAAAGTTCTTTATGGTCCTAGCATCCTAATATACTCTGCGTTTCATCTCCTAGTCCTCTCAAAGATATACAGCTCGCCTTGAGCCAAACCGTCAAAAGGGGAACCACAAGGTCGACTAGACATGAGTGAGTAGGAAACTTAAGGAAATTTTTGGTGGTGATGAAGAGGTAAGGGACTTACCTGAAAAATCTAACCTTCAGCGAGCTGACGAATCTTGACGAAGTGCTTAAAGTTGAGACACTTGAAGATTTGAAGGAAAAGTACTCGAAGATGTGCAGCCGAAGAACTTGAAGATGTGAAGCCGAGGAACTTGAAGATCTAAAGATGGGAGACTTGAATTTTTGGCAAATTTCTCTCTCTTAAAAGTAAGTTTCTCTCTCTAAAAAAATTTTCAAGCAGGGGTGAAAATGAGAGGACCAGGGAGGTTATCTATAGAAAGAAAGGGGAAGTCCCCAACATTTACTGTTCAGCAATACGCATCAGACCCCGCGAAAAGCCACCTAACTTCAACTTTTTGAAATTCAAAAGTCTTAGTGGAAAGAAGGCTCAAATCCCCAGGTGGAAGCAAGGGAAAGGGGCACGAATCCCTAGAAGGTTCACCCCCTCGGGGGCGTACGAGGAGGAATTTGTACCTAAGTAGTTCGCATGAAGCAACAACCTCGAAAGACACGGTTACAGACCTAATCTGAGGGGCAAAAGTTTGGGCCATTTTCTTTGGCCCACGTTGGCCATTGACCAAGTGCTCATGTCGCCATTGACCATGGATAATGAGGTCACCTCCATTCGTCTAATGGAACTTCTCGAACTCCCTGGAAGGTCCATGTTCAGCTAAGAGCAACCTCGGTTTCCCTCCTTCCTCTCGACGAAGGGTTTTTCAGCTCAACTCCAATTGACATGCATGATGATAACGATGGATGGTCTATTGGGCCCTAACCAGCTGGGGCCCATAGGATTCTAACCATCTGTGTCTTTGGCCGCCCAAAACCTTAGTTAGGGTAAGGGGGCCACATCCTATAAGAGGATTCATCATGCATCCCAAAAAGGTAGGCATTAATTATTCATTCCACTTAACTCTCATCACTAACTCCCAAGATGCTTGAGTGTTAAGTGCAACGCTCTATACATTCTATTTGCCCCTTGGCCTACCTTGTGGTCGAACTGATCTCACTTACCTCGTACTGACTTATCATTCCACTTAACTCTCATTACTTAGGCTCTGTTCTTTTGGGCTTATTTTAGAGCAAATAAGCTCCATCAGCTCCATCCAGCCTCATCCAGCCCT
>ONZA01016552.1:7016-28324 GCA_900322205.1 Kewa caespitosa | reverse complement strand
CCCCTCCCCCCAACGTTGGACAGCAGTAGCATCAGCCCCGACAACCCCACCCCCCCACCCAGCAGTTTGAGAGAGTATTAAAGTTAAAAAAAAAAAAAAAGAACTTGAGAAATTTAGGACTAGCTGATTCTAGATCATACAGGTTGATAAGGTTGTGCATAGAACTCTCAGTACAACCCTCAAAAAGACCAAGTTGACTGGTAGGAATAGCTGAATTATTCGTTAACAATTTACTCAGTAATTGATTTTACTATCATGCCAGTAGAACTAAGTCCCTTATTAATTAGTGTTTTCCAAACAAACAGAAATAGAAATACCATGTTCGGTGACTCTGTAAATTGTTTTAATCGTAACCTTAGTTACAAGATTAGTGGCTTTGATAGTGCTTGCCTTTTAGGCAGGGAGATTATCATTGCTTTGGTGTGGTTGCCTCTTAGTGTTTCTAATATCACAAAGGCACTGTTTCAACAAGCATCCACCACACCAAACACATACTACAAACATCAAAGGGCAACTGCAAACCACGAATTGAACAGATGATGATGCATCTCAAAATTGCAAAGTCAGAGCATTATACACAATAAGAAAAATCAATACTTTAATAGAGTAAGTAAGTTCGGAAATTTACCAAGCCACGAAAGGGCAATTGTGCTCACTGGAGATCGCACTGTGCTCGTGGAGATCACTCGCCGGAGGGAATTTGACCAAGCCTTAAACCGAAACCCTACACAACTGTAATTGCAACTGTTCTTGGAGGGAACCCCACCTCAATGACGGAAAACACCAGTACCCAGTCGGCCGGTGTTAGTGATGATGTAGGAAGCAAGAATTTCAAAGTGGGGTTTCAGATTAAGGGGTTTAGGCTGAGGGAGTAGGGGCAGGCGAAGGGTTTCGGCGGTTGAGTGTATGGAAAACGTGAGGGGTGGGGGAATTGCATGTAAGTGATTTAATTTCTTGCGGGTTTGTTTTTGGGTTCATCTATTACTGCGTTGCAAGTTGCTCCGTAGTCTTATTTGGTACCCAGATTTATTACGTCGGGTAGAAATCAAAGCGACGTATCAAATAGCTACGCGAGGGTTTTTTTTTTTTAACTACATATGTAACGTCGGTTTTTATAGAAACCGACGTAATAAACCAGAAAAATATCAATTTATTTACCATTTTTCCACTGTGTGTATTATAACGTCGTGTGATGGGCAAGCCACGTATTAAACTCTACGTATTAAACCAGTTGTGTAGTAGTGCATGAGCCCCAGCCTCACCACACCACCTCAAAATTAAACACAAGTTTCATCCAAGTATCACCTTAGACAAGCCATGTCCATTCAAGCTTTTAGCTTTAAGGTAACTATACTTTAGGCTCTTTGCCTTTGAACACCTTCATTACTACGCTCCATGAGCATCTTATCTCATGAGAATCATCATCTCCCCATGAGAAGGTGATACCCCATTTTAGAAAAATGCTCCATTAGATCATTTCATGCAAGGATGACTTACATAAAAACCAAGCATCTTCTTATAAAAAATGACTCACGCCTCAAGCATCCTAATCAAACATGGCCGCATAATTGATTACCACAACATGAAGGTTCGACATTCTCTCCTAAGAAAAAACATAAACAAATTGTTTCATAAAAAAAAAAGAGCCATCAAAGCTCAAAAGACACATGACACACACGATGACAATACATAAGCAGACAGGTACCTCGCCTAACACATGTCACAGATTATCAAATGAACATACATGTAGTCAAGGCATCATTACCTTATACATGTCATACATGAAAAAAAAGAAAAAAGCATAAGACGTGAGCCAATGTTACAAATGACATGCCTAAAAAAACAACAAACAAACAATGCTCACTTGAATACATGGCGTGAAAAAAAAAAAGAAAAAAGAAAAAGAAAAAAAAAACGTCAAGATGGTATCAAACACCTATTCTTGGCCTTGGATTTTGGGATTCGATGTACACACCCATCATACGGGTTTTGAGCTTCAAAATGCACCATCTGCAAGGTTTTGGGTTTCAAAGATCCTTCTCAACCTACAGCATCACTCAAACTTCTACACACCTTTTTCGACCTAGAACGTCGCTTAAAATCTGCACGTCCTTCCTTCCGACCTAGGACGTCGCATAAAATTCTCCAAACCTTTTTGACCTAGAATGCCACAAAAACTTCCTTTCAACCTACAATATAGCCAACAACTTACCCTCCAACAAACCATTTCTGACCCCAGGAAGTCAATAAACTCGTCCAACAAACCATTCCTGACCCTAGGAACTCAATAAACTCCTCCAACAATACGGGTTTTGAGCCTCAAAATGCACCATCTACAAGGTTTTGGGTTTCAAAGTTCTTTGTCAACCTACAACATCACTCAAACTTCTACACACCTTTTTCGACCTAGAACGTCACTTAAACTTATGCACGTCCTTCCTTCCGACCAAAAACGTCCTTTAAACTTCTCCAAACCATTTTGACCACATAAACTTCCTTTCAACCTCAAATATATCCAACAACTTACCCTCAAACAAATCATTTCTAACCCCAAGAAGTCAATAAAATCCTACAACAAACCATTCCTGACCTCATGAAGTTAATAAGCTCCTCCAACAATATGGGTTTTGAGCCTCAAAATGCACCATCTATAACGTTTTGGGTTTCGAAGTTCCTTCTCAACCTACAATGTCCCTCAAACTTCCACACACCTTTTTCGACATAGAACATCGCTTAAACTTTTGCACGTCCTTCCTTCTGACCTAGAACTTCGCTTAAACTTCTCCAAACCTTTTTAACCCAGAATGTCACAAAAAATTCCTTTCAACCTCAAATGTATCCAAAAACTTACCCTCCAAAAAAACATATCTAACCCCAGGAAGTTAATAAACTCCAAAAGACCATTCCCGACCCCAGGAAGTCTCCAACAAATCATTCCTGACCCTAGGAAATTAGTAAGCTCTTTCCCAAATCATTCCTGACCCCAGGACGTCAGTAAGCTCTTTCCCAAATCATTCCTGACCCCAGGACGTCAATGAGCTCCTCCCATAAAATTTTCCTTAATCGCAATATGTTAATAAACTCCTCCTGAAATCATTCTTGACCCTAGGACATTAATAAACTCCTTCCGAAATCATTCTTGACCCCAAGAAGTCAATAAACTCTTCCCACAAAATTTTCTCATACTTGGAGAGTCAATAAGCTCTCATGATAATCATTTCTAACTTCAAGAAGTTAATAAACTCCCCTTGCCATCATTTCTGACCTAGGAAAGTAATTAAATTCCCTATCTAAAGGTAAAACTCATGTTTGACCTAGAGCAGTCAATAAACTCCCTCAAAAATATATTTTTAACCTCATGAAGTCAAAAAAAGCCTTCCATCAATCACTGTTCTAACCCACGACGTCACTAAAAGCCGATAGACCAAACCTTGGCATAAGGACATCGTGCGCCTACCAAGAAAAAGGGCATTAACCCCAAAATAAAAATTGACCTACCTTATACTGTAACTTTTCCATTACATGCCTCGGTCAAAGTGAGGGCTTCTGTTGACACCTAAAATAGTGTCGACTATGTAACTAGCATAGGGGATTATTTTCTTAAACTATCTAGCACGTGAATCAGTGCACTAAAGAATGCAAGTCCCCAAGGGAAAACTTGTAACTTCGAGTGATCCTTAAAGGGAATTAAACAAATTTTGATAAAGGCACAACAAAAGTTCAATGCGTGAAAGGGAACAACGACCAGCAAACATGAAGATATTCCTTGGAGAGCCAGCGAATATCTCCATAATTGCTGGAGAACTCAACAAATATGGTCATATTTGCTAGACAACTCAGTGAATTTGATCATGTTCGCTGAGTCTTGAATGTCGCTGCATTTTGTTTTCATTTCATTTCATCTTCAATGAGCTTTCTCCAAAATCGTTTCATGCCAAGCGAGTACACTTATATTCGCTGGCCTACCCAGCGAATATGACCATATTCGCTGGTATTTGGTGAACTAAATGAGAACATCATCAAAAGGGGGAATCTCTACCTATATAAAGCATTTTCTATGAAAGAAAGAGAGCACGAGAGGAACACATTGTGCCCATACACATACACTTTGCATCACCTAATTTTCCTCACATTTTGCATTACCTTAAATTTCCACCTACAAGTCACTAAGAGCCTAAACACCTCTCCAAGAAACAAAATTCTGTGTGCTACAAACATTTAAGAAGATCTCGCCCTAAGGTAGGCTCCCAATGGTCCAAATCCTCGATAATCATAGCGTGAGAGGTTTTCATGATCTTTTTTCTTTAATTTTTTTTTTTATATTTCATTTAATTTATCTATTTATTTTCTTTTTATTCTCATGTCATGAATCTAGAGAAAATAATAATTTTAAAATTATTTTCTTTGAATTAATGACCCATATTTTAGTTTGTTATTTTATTTTATCATATTCTTGTTCTTTCTTTTGCCTTTTTTCCAATGATGTAATTTTACCCATTCATTAATTTCCCACTTTCCAATGACATGTCATTTGTTTACTACATTACTTTTCATTTAGCTTTCGGTAATTTAGTTTAATATGAATTCATGTGCAAAGTGATCACCTACTGAATAAACTGTATATAACTTAGATCAACATCAGCATGAAAATAAACTTGTATGGAACCAAAGGACTTGATGTAAAATTTACTAAAATCATTAGTAGTGACCGTCGTAAAATGGGTGAATCTGATGCATATCACATCTAATTTGTACCTTTACCCCCGAACTTAGACTTTGGTCAAAAGATTGAGGAGCCAAAGTATTGCCCATTAGGAAGAAGGAGAGTATAAAAACAAAAAAGTTTCTTTGTTTTTACTAAAATAAAGTGGCGACTCTAAAACACCCCAGTTTTGCCAATTAGCACAAGAATAATAAAAATAGCGAAACTTAAATTAATCTCAAAATTCCATGGGGGATGCACGAAATGTTCTTCCACCTAGTGGAGGGCCATGGCCCCTACAACACCCCATTGGGTAAGTCCAACTCCCAGTCCGATAGGACCAAAGAGTTTTGCTCGTCACCTCATGGCTGAGTTCCTCGTAGTGGATGTCTCGATATCATACAACATCATCTTGGGTCGCCCTACCCTCAGTGTGATAAAGTTAATAATCATAATATCACTCCTGATGATGAAATATTACAACGCCGACGTTGAAGAGGGAAAGTTTTTGGGTGACCAGAGAAGTCCGTGAGGCAGTGTTACATCAAATGCCTAAGTAAGCCATCCTCCGCCGCCACGAGCGGAGTGACTAACCCTGTCATCATGAGTGGGTATAGAAAGCTCGTCATCCTTGACGAGTTGAAAGAACCTGAGTCAAAGAAGCAAAAGAGAGAAGAAGTTGTCAGTCCTAGCAACACAATCATTCCCACTCCTGATTTGGAAGAGAAAAAAGAGCCGAAAAGTTTGAGAAACCTAGTGCCTTATGTTGGAAACACCCAGGTTCCACCAGTCAAACCTCCTAGCTAAAGAACCCAAACGAGCCGAGCGCGTGGTGGAGAAAATCAAGGTCATCCTGGACCCGACTCGGCCTCAAAGGGTCACGTAGTGTAACACCCCAAGTAGTAGTGCTCCCACATCGGTAGAATGTGAGGAGTTGAGCTAGTTAATAAGAGTTTCAGTTTAACTTCTAAAGCAACAAGGCCTTCCCCTTTTGGGGTTAAGTGGTAGATTATGGGCCCAAGGGGGACTTCCCCTCTTATTGGGTTATGTTGCAGCGATAGTTTTGCTGGACTGTTATAGATGGTATCAGGGCGACCCTGGGACCACGTGCTCGGCTTGTGGCCAGAGAGCCCAGGGCAGCCGTCTAGCGAGGATATATTCTGGGGCATATGAGTGCCCAAAGGAAACAGCGATGATGTTGCATTCCTTAAGTGGGCGAGTTTCTAACACCCCAAGTAGTAGTGCTCCCACATCGGTAGAATGTGAGGAGTTGAGCTAGTTAATAAGAGTTTCGGTCCAACTTCTAAAGCAACAAGACCTTCCCCTTTTGAGCTTCAGTGGTAGATTATAGGCCCAAGGGGGGCTTCCCATCTTATTGGATTGTGTTGTGGCGGTAGTTGGGCTGGGTTGTTACACGTAGTTGGGGGAAGACCTAGAGGATGATGTGTAGAGTGAGGTGACGACCTTACTTCATGAGTACCAATACGTATTCGCTTTTGAGCTGGAGGAAATGCCCGAAATCAGTCTGAGTTTAATTGGGCATAAGTTAGGAGTGGAACCTAATATGAAGCCCGTAAATAAAAAGACGCCACATCGACGAATAAAGGAGTAATCCCGCGTCAACAGAAGTGGCAAAATTGCTCAAGGCTGGTTTCATCAAAGAATGCCCCTCCCAGTAGTGGGTAGCCAATGTGGTGATGGTAAAGAAACAAAATGGGTCATGGAGGATGAGCGTGGACTACAATAACCTGAACAATGCTTGTAAGAAAGATGACTTAATGTTGCCTCACATTGATCAACTCATGGACTCCAGCACTAGACACGAACTTCTTAGCTTCATGGATGCATTCTCGGGGTACCACCAGGTATTCATGAGAAAGAACGATCGGAACTCCACAGCCTTCATTACTAACAATGTTGTGTTTTTTTACACCATGATGCCCTTCCTGAAAAATGCCAGAGCGACGTTCCATAGATTGATTCGAAAGGTTTTTAGAATCAGATTAGTCGAAATATGGAAGCCTATGTAGACGATCTGATTGCAAAGAGCAAGGTCACCACAGATCATGTCGTTGACCTCCACAGGTCACGTCTCAGACCTCCATGAGGCATTTGAGACTCTACGTAGTCATAAGATGATGTTGAATCCAACGAAGTATGTCTTCAGAGTGCAAGGTGGAAAATGCATGGGGTAAATGGTGAACCAGCATAGAATCGACGTGAACCCTAAGAAAGTATAAGAAATCATGGACATTCAATCAGCTCAATGTGTGAAAGATGTTCAGAAGATGACAGGTTGCATCACTGCCCTCAATTGCTTCATGTCTAGAGGTGCATACAAATGTGCATCTTTCTTCGCGATCCAGAGGAAATGAGCCAAGTTTGAGTGGAGTGACGAGGCTGAGCTTGCTTTTGGAATGCTAAAATATTATCTGAAATCCCTACCTCGCATAGTGAAGGATTATGTCATATACTCAAGGTGCAAAAGTCTTGGGAAAATATAATATCAGAGATAGTCAATCAGTTTATTTAGGTTTGTCATAATGTGTAGCTAGATACCACTCATGACCTTTGGGTTAATGTAACTGGGCCCGAATGATAAATGGAACTAAGCCTAATGGGTCTTACACATAGGTAATGGATTGAACAATTTGGACAACCACATGGACCAAAGTCCATCAGTTAAAGGAAGGCGAAGAGGCTCTAGGTGCAAAATGGGCCAAAGACCATAATGTTAAAAAGCGATGTGGCTTTAGCGCTAGGATTGTTTGGGCCGTGCTTGAGCATGGGCCCATTCACGACTTTGGCCTCACCTTGGCTGATTTAGATAGGTCTTTGGACACTAGCTACGTGTGGGACACGGGCCCATAGTGGCCAGCTAAGAGGCCTAGTCCTAGAAGGACTAGGTTAACGATTAGCGCTATAAATAGTTCTAATCATACTCTTGCCCCTTGATGCTTTTTTTGATCAGTTAGAAGAGCTATTCTACTGAGTTAAGAACACTCTTCAATAGAACCAAACAACAGAAAAAATTCTTCCCAAATTTTTCCCTTAAGGATGAACCAAATTAGAGAAGAGAAACCGAGTTTATCATCTCTAACGATCTGGCTATCATTTCAGGTTTGTGTTCGATCCTATTGTCGTGTGGATACCATTGGAGGAGCAACTCTTTGGAATATCACTGCTTGTATTCATCCCTAGGAAGTTCCAAATGAATCCAAAGGCCCTTGATTCGAAGCATACTTGGAAGGAACGCATTAAGAGGTAAACATGCGTGATCTTGAGCTTTTGCATTCGATCTTTTTCTATGTGTTCCGCTTTTCGTGACTAGATCATGTTTTACATAGAACCTTTTAGTGGTATCAGATCCTACTGCATGTTACTCTTGATTCCTATATTCTTTATTGTGATTCACATGAGCATGCCTAGAAAAATCGAATCAAGAATCACTTTCTTGATCTTTATCGCTAAAATGATTATTAGAGCATTAGGGTTCTTTTTATGGGTTTAACACCTGATTCTTTGTTTTGTTCATCATCAGATTTTGTTTAATCAGTTTTGGGAATACTTTTAAAATAAATTTATAATTGCTTACCCGAAAATTAGTAAAATAAGTCAAAACTCCTAAAAACAGCCTTAGTCGTTAGGTTTAGGGTTTCAGTTTTTCACTACCTTCATGCCTTAATTCTAGAGCACCTAAAATTTTTTATTCATTGGGTGAATCTGGAAGTATTTTTAGAAGGTTCTCAATTTGTTTTTAATTACCTTTTTCTTGATTTGATTGAGCTCTTGAACTGATCTATGCATGTTATCACGAACGATCAGATGTTACGGTTTTGATGCGTTTTATGGTATTGGATGCCTTATTTTTGGTTTGTTTTTTTGATCACTTCAATATATTGGGGTTCATGTTTAGTTTTTTGTTGACTAGATCAACAAAACCTTATAATCTTGAAGTCTAAACAAACCTAAAACTCAATCACTACAAATTTGTTTTCATGGAACCCGATTGAAATCAAGGTTGATTTCGAGTTGTTTGGGATAGGGCACGTACAAGGAGGCAATGGGACTTGTTCAATGGTTTTTGGGGTAGGGTTTCCTGGGTTTTGATGCCATGGTTTGTGCCTAGAACCTAGGGTTTTGGGGTAAGGCCATGGGGCAGCGGGTAAAGGGTGATTGGGCTCGGGTTAGCAGTTTAGGGATTAATTGGATTAATTTTTGATTTAAGATGCCCAAATTGATAAATTAAATTTATTTATAGGGAATTTTACCTATTTTATTTAATTTTCATATCTTCAGCATGATTTAAATGCCTTATCTGATTTGGATGTTAGATATGTNNATTTTATTTGCATGTATTATGTGAAGCAAGTTAAACGGGGTCATCCATGCATGTGACATGGATGAATTAATGATGTTTAGTTATGATCTAGTATGGCCCAAAATATAGTAATGTTAACTGTTTTGTATTTTTGTAAAGAAAATACGGCATTGTTCGTTCGTTTACTTTCGAATTTAATTTAATGCTTTCTTATGATGGTTTATTTTAATTGCAAGAATACAAGTTTTGTGATGCAAAGATGAAGCCCTAGAGGAGTTCAACATTCAAGTGGGATCCATGAAGATTAGATCTTTAGGGTCCTTAGGGGCCATACTAGGATCACTTTTAAATATCGCTTTAAATAAGATTTATTGCTTTATTTACAATTTTTGATTTATCTTGTTTTAATAAATGCTATTAGTCCACTTGTTTATTAAAACTAAAATAAAGAAAATGTCCCAACATATCGAGTATAATGCCCTTCCAATTAAGGATCACCCTTGCAACCCTTGTTCGTAGGTTGGTGGATTTTGCCAAAGCAGGGCACTGCTTACAATCTTGGGAAGATGCGGGTAACCATAAGTCATAATAATGAGGCATACAAATCATTTTGGTTGTCTAAAAAATATGAATGAGAGTCTCACATGTTGGCATAGAAGGATGATTGTATTAGATATAATCATCAACCAAGAGTCACATTGGAAGTGATTAGCGATGGAATTGCTTACCTAAGTTAACTAATGTGGTTGACGGGCCAAAGCTCGGTCATGTTTGGGTAATAAGGGATCTTGGAATCATTTCATAGCATAGGGACGTACTTATATGTATGAGATGTCTATGACTTAAGTATTCAATTTTCTTGACATATATTTGATAAATTTGTTAATATTTGCAAAAATAAAAAATTCTGTTTGTAGAAATGGCTAACCAAAACGACCAATTTTTGAACACTTCTCTGAGGTTGCTTTTGGATCATGAAAAGCTCATAGGGAGCAATTTCATGGACTGGTCGCGAAACACAAAAATAGTCCTTAGGAATAGGAAGAAGGACTACGTCTTGGAGCCAGAAATCTCAGAAGCTCTTGCCGCGGGCACTAGCACACCTGTGGCGTGCTACCAAAGGCACAAGGAAAACTCTAAAGAAGTAATGTGCATCATGCTAGCATCAATGAATTTTGAGTTGTAGAAGCTATTCGATAATAAAAAGGATGCCTACACTACCTAAGAGACTCTTAAAACTATGTTTGAAGAGTTGGCTATCGTAGAGGTGTATGATACACAAAAGGCCATTTTGGCGGCAAAGCTTGAGAAAGGTAAGCCGGTCAATACACACGTACTGAAGATGATCACTTACTTTGAGAGAATAGAACTCCTAGGGAATCCATTCTCACTCAAATTAGCCACCGGTACTATTCTCCTGTCACTACATAATGGGTTCAACTCCTTTAGGATGAACTATAACATGCATGGTATGGAGAAAAGACTTCATGAATTGCATCACATGCTAAAAACCGCTGATTCGGACATGAAGGAAGAACTAGCCAAACACGTGCTGATGGTGAGCCAAAAGAAGAAGAAGGACGCCTCGAACGGCAATGCCTTGAAGGGTAAGGCGAAAGGTGTCACCAAATCAAAAGACAAAGACAAGAAGAAATGAAAGGGCTTTGGAAACGCGACTGTCCAAAGTTCATGGAAAACCAAAAGAAGGGCATCGTGTCATCTACTTCATGTATATTTGTTATTGTGATCAATTTAGCTACGTCTAGTAACAATTGGGTATTGGATACGGGTGTGATACTCACATTTGTTCAAATGTGCAGTGACTAAAGCAGCCTAGACAAGTGGCTAAGGGAGAGATCAAGCTACGAGTTGGCAATGAAGCTAGGATCACAACACTGACCATAGGAACATATGTCTTTTATTTTCCCTCGGGGCTTCTTTTAGAATTTTAATAATTGTTACTTTGTTCCTTCTATTTCCAAAAACATTATTACTACTTCTTTGTTAGACATGGAAGGTTTTGATTTTTGTATCAAACAAGGTTTACGCACTATTTTGAAAGATAATGTTTTCTATTGCAATGCACGTTTGAGAAAAGGGCTTCATGTAGTAGATTTTGAAAAGCATATGTTAGCCATCAATAACAAAAGCGCAAGAACTGATGATGCCAACCCAACATACCTTTGGCATTGTCAATTGGTCATGTAAACATTAGGTACTTTTCAAAACTTCTTTCAGAAGGCGTTCTGAAATCATTTGACTTAGATTCATATGATACATGCAAGGCATGTTTACATGGCAAAATCACAAAATCACCTTTCACTAGGAAATGATAAAGAGCTAGAAAACTATTGGGCTTAATCCAAACTCATGTATATGGTCCAATGAGTATGAACACGAGGGGAAGGTTTGGTTACTTCATAACTTTTGCTGATGATTTAAGTAGATATGGCTATGTCCACTTAATGAAAAATAAATTAGAATCCTTTTCATGTTTAGAGAATTCCAACATGAAGTTGAAAATAAGTTGGGCATAAGGATTAAATCTCTTCGATTGGATCGAGGAGGCGATAGATGAGCCTAGAGTTCGATGACCATCTAAAACATTGTGGAATCCTTTCTCAATTGACTCCTCTAGGAACACCACAATGGAATGATGTGTCCTAAAGGAGAAATCAAACCTTAATAGATATGGTTTGATCAATTATGGGTTAAGCCGATCTTCCAATTTCTTTTTGGGATATGAACTCTAGAGGATAGCCTTTAAGCTGGACAAGACTCTGTTAGAAATGTAGAAAAGACACCACATGAGGTGTAGATGGGAAGGGTTTCCAGCCTGTCTTTTTGTCATAATTCGGGGCTGCGAGGCGTATGTGGAGAAGTTAATCGCAGACAAGATAGAGCCCAAGTCAGACAAATGTTCTTTGTGGATTACCCCAAAGACACGAAGGGTTATTACTTTTGCAACCATACTGTGAACAAAGTTTTTGTTGCTCGGGATGTTGTGTTTTTGGAGAAGGAATTCCTCTCCAAAGAGATAAGTGGGAGTAAAACTCATCTTCAAGAAATTCAAGTGGGAGGACAAGAGCAAAAAAATGATTTGGATCCCTCCATTCTTGCCGAGAATATGTCTTCGGGGTAGGATGAAGAGATTCAGGAAGGTTTAGAACCACAAAATGTTGCACTAGAAGGTTTAGAACCTCCTCAGGTATCTATTATCAAAAGGTCTGAAAGAGTTAGGACTCAATGAGATAGATACATTTCAGCATTTATGATAGAGATTCGTGACATCTTCCTGGTGGAAAATGAAAAACCGACCACCTACAAGGAAGAGATGGCAAAACTTGAGTAAATGGTTAGAGGCCATAAAATCTGAATTGATTTTATGTCCGAAAATCCAAGTCTGGGACTTGGTTGATTTGCAAGATGGGGTGAACCCATTGGGTGCAAATGTATCTATAAGATCAAAACGGACAAAGACGAAAACATTCTTGTTTTCAAAGTTAGGCTGGTGGCTAAGGGTTATGAGAAAATCAAAGGGATCATCTATGACGAGACCTTTTCGCCAGTTGTAATGTTCAAATCCATTGGGATACTGCTAGTTATTGCTGCATTTTATGACTATGAAATATGGAAATTGGATGTCAAAACTACTTTCTTAAATGGTCTCTTGAAGGAGGATGCGTACATGACACAGTCAGAAGGTTGTCAATCGATCGCATGTTGGTAAGGTATGCAAGCTTAAGAAGTCTATATACGGACAGAATCAAGCATATAGGAGCTAGAATCTTCATTTTGATGAGGTTGTTAAAAGTTTTGGCTTCGTGCATAATGGAGAAGAGTCTTGTGTATACAAGAAGTTCGGTGGGAGCAATATTGTTTTTCTGGTCATTTATGTCGATGACATTCTCATCATGGGAAACGATATTCCTATGCTAGAGTCTGTAAAGACTTGGCTACAAAAATGTTTCAAGATGAAGGATCTCAGTGAAGCGGAGTACATCACAGGCATCAAGATATGCCAAAAACAGATCAAAAAGGCTAATTGGACTTAGCAAGAGCACTTATGTTAACTAGATTGTATCTTAGTTTAACATGCATGACGAGAAGAAGGGAATTTGTCCATGTGTTGTGGAATAGTTCTTAGCAAGACGCAGGGTTCTAAGACACTTGCTAAGTAAGAACGCATGAGTAAGATAACATATGCTTTTGCCATAGGATCTATCATGTACGCCATGGTCTGTACTCAGCCTAATGTATCGTAAGCACTGAGCATGACGAGTAAGTTTCATGACAATCTTGGAGTGGTGGACTGGATTGCGGCCAAGAACGTCTTGAAGTACCTTAGACGAACTAAATATAAGTTCCTGGTGTATGGAGGTGAAATAGAGTTGGTTGTAAAAGGCTACACTAATGCGTCTTTCCAGACTAACAAGGACGATTCTCATTCTCAGTCAGGTTTTGTCTTCTGTCTCAATGGAGGAGCATTGTCTTTGAAAACTGCCAAGCCGGGCACAATTGTAGATTCTACAACAGAAGCTAAGTACACCGCCGCCTCTGAAGCAGCGACGGAAGCCATTTGGATACAGAAGTTTATTAACCTACTCAGAATTGTCCCCTCGGTAGATGGACTATTGCCTCTCTATTGCGATAATAGTGAAGCCATTGCTCAAGCAAAAGAACCGAGATCGCACCAAAAGTCAAGACATGTATGCAGGAAGTATCACGTTATTCAACAATGGGTCAAAGAGGATAATATAACAGTTTGCAAAGTCCATACATATGAGAACGTAGCTGATCCACTGACCAAGCCGCTTGATCAAGAGAAGCATGGGAGTGATACAGCTACCATAGGCATTAGGCACTTTGATGAGTGTAGGCCTTGATGTTTTAGATTAACATAGTTCATTCGATAAAATTTTGATATCATTCATTTTTCTGTATGATTTTGAATATATGACCAAAGTCAAATAATACAAACATCTAAATAGGTTATCAAGACAATGTCTTGGATAATAAGACCCTAACAAGTGAACTGAAGTTTGTGATTATATGTCCCTAATTAAGGAGTTGGAATTAAATTTTAACTGCCAAACATGATTAGATTGCATGTTGATACCAGTACTGTTTCATGTACTGTGACATGGATGTTAAGGATCAATTGCATAGGTATGAGATGGGAACTCATGATAGGACACAATCCACGATAAGAACTCTATAAGATCAAGGAATCATAAGAGGTTCTCTGAAAAACTATCCCGAGCCACTCCTAAAACCTGAGTGGTCATGGGTGACAGCTTAAGAATTGGTCTATTATGAACTAGGTTGAAATTCGTGGACGCACAAAATGGAAATTGTCCTCCCTTCGGGGGAAGTTGTCTTACAGGCCTCTTGATGAATTGGAGCTGCGAAATTCATGGCTATGCTCAATTGGATTACAGTTTTAATCAATTAATTTAATAGTTCGGTTTGATATCAATCAGCAGTTAGAACCTAATAAGGATCACCAACATCTTACCTTATGTTCTAACTAAGACGATAAGTGATAAGGGAATTGATTAGCACACTTGTCTAAAGGAAAAGTGGGAGATTGAAGAAGTATGTCCTTTAATCAAGGTGCAAAAGTCTTGGAAAAATATAATATCAAAGATAGTCACTCAGTTGATTTAGGTTTGTCATGATGTGCAGCTAGATAACACTCATGACTTTAGGTCAATGTTACTGGACCCGAATGCTAAATGCATCTAAGCCTAATGGGTCACACACATAAGTAATAGATTGAACAACTTGGACAAAAACATAGACCAAAGCCCATCGGTTAAAAGGAAGGCCAAGAGGCTCTAGGAGCTAAATGGGCCAAAGACCATAACGCTAAACAACGATATGGCTTTAGGGCGAGGAGCGCTTGGGTCGTGTTTGAGAACGGGACCATTCACGACTTTGGCCTTAACTTGGATGATTTATAGAGGTCTTAGGGAACTAGGGACGTGTTAGACATGGGCCTATAGTGTTAAGCTAAGAGGCCAAGTCCTAGAAGGACTAGGTTAACGATTAGCGCTATAAATAGCGGTAATTATACTCTTGCCCCTTGATGCTTTTTTGATTAGTCAAAAGAGCCATTTGAGTCAAAAAAAAATTCTTAAAGAGAACCAAACAACAGAAAAGTCTTCCCAAACCTTTCCCTTTAGGCTGAACCAAAGTAGAGAAGAGAAATCGAGTTTATCATCTCTAATGATCTACCTATCGTTTCTAGTTTATGTTCGATTCTATTGCCGTGTGGATATCATTGGAGGAGTAACACTTGGGGCTCTCACTATATGTCTTCATCCCTAGGACATGCCAAAGGAAACCAAAGGCCCTTGATTTGAAGCATACTTGAAAGGCACGCATTAAGAGGTAAACATACGTGATCGTGATGTCTTTCATTCGATCTTATCCTTTTTTGTGTTCCGCTATTCGTGATTAAATCATGTTTTACATAGAACCTTTCACAAAGCCTCACCTATTTCAGGTGAAACATTGTTCATATATCTGGCGGTATCAGATCAAGAAGTGGCATCGGTTCTTATCCTGGAGGACGAAAAATCCAACTGTCGGTGTACTTAACTAGCCATGCCCTGACGGGCTCGAAATTTGATATTCCACCCTAGGGAAGTTTGCATTAGTCGTGGTCAAAAGTTCACAGAAGTTACGACCCTACTTGAGTTATCATCTCATCATTGTTTTGACCAATGAGCCGTTGAAGATGATTTTGGGAAAATTTTACTCCTAAGGGAGGGCACAAGTGTGGACTCACGATCTCACAGACTACGACATCACCTCCGAACCGTGCATAGCTATCAAGAGCCAAGCTCTCACCGGCTTCGTGGATGAACTCACCCCCACAACAGAACAACTTGTGCACTGGATGAAAAACAGGGAGATTAGTGTAGATGGCTCCTCTTGCAAGAACAAAAGTGGAGCTGGAATCGTCATCACTTCATGTAAAGGAGATGTTCTTGAGTACGCTAAGAGATTAAAGTTCATGTCTTCAACAAAGCGGAGTATGAGGCCTTGCTGGCCGATCTCAACAAGGCCAAAGTAGCCGGAGTGTGGAAACTTAAGATTAGGATGGACCCACAACTTTTGGTCTCCCAAGTCACTGGAGATTACGAGCTGAGAGAATGAAGTATGAAATCTTACCTAATGAGGGTCAAGGCTGAATGCTCAAAACTTGAAGAAGTGGAATTGATCCACATACCAAGGTCTGAGAATTAGCACGATGATGCACTTGCATGACTTGCCAATTCAGCGATCTCAAGTTTCCCACACAACATTTTTTCGGAAGAGCAAGAGAAAAGGAGCACAAATGCTCATCTTGCAAAAGAAGTAAACATCCTTGACCGAAGTGACACCTGGATGGCCCCAATCATCACTTGGCTTCGAGAAAACCAGATCCCAGAAGATCCAAAGGAGACGAGAAGACTCCAAACCAAGAGTCAATGGTTTGTATATGAGATGGAGTGTTATACAAGAAAAGCTACTTCAACCCTTTGCTAAAATGTATGTCGCAAAGTCAAGGTAATGAAATCTTGCAAGATCTGCACGACGGAATATGTGGGACTCACCATGGAGGTCGCACTCTGGCCATGAAAGCACTCTGACTTGGATACTATTGGCCGACCATACAAGGAGACGCATCCGGAATGGTCCTTACTTGCAAAAAATGCTATTACCACTCCTCAATCCCAAGGTTGCTAGTCACTGAGCTCTCACCCATCCTGGAACCTTTGCCATTTAGCCTTCGGGGAATGGAAATTTTTTGTCATTCCCTATCGCCCGGTTCAGTGAAATTTTGCATCGTCTTTGTAGACTACTTCACAAAGTTGGTTGAAGTGAAAGCAATGAGAACCGTCACCATCCCCAATGTGAAGAGGTTAATCAAAGAAAAACATTTTGTCCCTCTTCGGTACGCTAAGGGGAATATTGTTTGACAATGGTCGTCACTTCGACACACCCAAGCTCACAGATCGGCTCTCTTAGCTTGGCGTACAATATTGCTTTATAGCTATTGGGTGACCTCAATGAAATGTTCAGGTCGAATCCAGCAACAAAGTCATTATCAACGGACTCAATAAGAAGCTGGATAAAGCCAAGGGGCTGTGGGTCGATAAACTATTGGATGTACTCTGAGCCACGCGAACAACGATCAAGGCCGCAATAGGGGAAAGCCCATTCATGCTGTTGTATGGCAAGAAAGCGGTACTGCCCATCGAGCTCACCCAGAAAAGTCCCCGAGTCAAAGGATTTAATGAAGCAGAAAATCAACAGAAGTTAAGACGTAATCTCGACCTACTCCTTGAGTTGCGAGGTGATGCCTTACTTTGCATGGAAGTTTACAAGCAACGCATGACAAGAGCCTATAATCTAAAGGTGAAGGTGAAAAGTTTCAGATTGGGTGACCTCATGAATCGAAAGACTGAGTCCACAAGAAAGCAAAATGATGAAGGCAAGTTCACAACGAACTAGGAAGACCTTATAGGATAAATGAGGTAGTGTGATGTGGCAACTACTGACTTGAGGACATGGATGGAAGGAAGTCAGAGCATTCTTAGAATATTAACAACCTGAAAAAGTTCTACATTTAGACTTTTTCCTGACATGCGTACCCACCATGGGGTTGCAACACGGTAGGCACCCCCAAGAAGCCTTAGATTTTCTTGTTTTCACTCACTACATAGTGAAATGGGATCGGCACTCCTACCGTTGCACAAATTTTGATATGCACCGTTTGGTCTGAACCAAACTTGGACCGGTTGAAATCTATCCGGTCCTCGGTCCTTGTCTTGTAAAATTTTGGGTTCATGGTTTGGTCAAATCCAAGACCGAAATAGACCGAAACAGACCGGATTAGTAAGTTTTCTTAATTTTTAACCTCAAAAGTTTAATATTTTGATACCTAAATATAAATTTCTAGCCACTAACTCACTAGTAACCTTTAGAAATATTTTTTTATTGAGAATAGTATATAAATTTACTGCAAATTAAACACATTTGCGAAAGAAAATTACGTAAAACTTACAAAAGTATGATAATCTGTCCAAATCAATCCGGTCCTGTCCAAGTGCTTTTGGTTCGGTCTGGTCCAAGACCAGAATGTTTTCGGTCCAATCTTCGGTCCAAGATTTTGGAAATTCTTGGTCTTGGTCAGGTCCAGTTTAGCTGGTCCTATCCGGTTTTGGACTAAGGTGCACCCCTAGGCACCCCAAAATAACGTGTAATAGAACATAAGATCGGGGGGGCACTATCAAACAACCCAATGTTTTTGTTTAGTTCACCATGGAACTAAAAATGGGGTTAGCTCCCTAAAACAGTCCAAGAGTAAAATTTCTATTTCCCACGTCGCAGTGTTATTTGGTTAGCATTTTAACCCAACCCTAATTCCCACCCCGGGGAAAGATCAAATAAGTAGGGCATATGGCTTTTCAAATTTATTTGATCATTTGGCTTCGCAACATTTCTTGTCCTTTGGAATATTAAAATAAAATGGGCACATCGCATTCTTACTTATTTTAAAACGTTTACTTGTTTACAATTGGGGGCAAGTAACACATATACGTGAAGCCATAACACTTATAATTGCACAAAACTTGTGATTGCACAAAACTTGTAATAATAAACAAGATAAAATACGCGGTCACATAAAGCCAATTAACTAGAAAACATTAAAAAAATAGCCATGAAGGCTAAATGTATATGTTGTCACAAAACATTTACAAGGGCTACCACCCCGTAAAAGTATGAGCACGCATGAAGTCGGGAAGCAGGGCCGTGAACCATATATCTAGCATAATTAAGTAAATGGCTATGCACCCCGCGGGCAAGTTGGTGATTGAGTCCTCATTAGCAGCTGGGACCAACTCATATTTGCCTAGAAGTGCTAAGTAAGGAAAATGCTTCCTCCAGCTGTGCTCATCAAACAGTAGTCTCGTTTTCATTTCACTTGCGTCGAATTTATCATTGTCAGAATCCTCACCCGCAGTTGCGACCTCACCCTCATGACCCGAGGTTGATGCTTCACCAATCTAGCCCCGGAAACGCTTGCTTCATTCTCTGCAGACCCAGCCTAAGCGGCAAACGTAACCACCTCATCAAAAAAACCCGATGCGAGGTCACCAACATCATCTTCAGGATCAATGTCATGGTTGACTGCGTCCACATCAGCCTCTTCCCCGAACTGAGCCGCCGCTTCTTGGTCAACCTCCATTCTTGACTGGAATTCAGAGTCGAAGTCTTGGATTGACTGCAGTGATGTCGACTCCACAAAAGTACCTGAAGTCGACTCCTCGAGCTCGAACAATCTGACCTCTTAAAGGAGAGATGCCATTGCTATTAAGAAAGGACAAAGAAAGGAATATGGATTCACTTGCCAGGAGATGAAGAAATGTCTACAGGGACTGGGGTTCTAGGTGGTGCCTCACTTCGCCTAGTCTCGCCGCTCACGATGTGTTTCCACGAAGACTTACCATGACTCATAGGTCATTGGACAAATTGTTTGGAATGAGTGACCGTCTTCCTCCTCATCTTCCGTTGAGCTAGAACCAAATCCGCTGAGAACATCGGGGTGACCTCATCGACCTTATGGAGTGGTGGATTCACTCCGTTAGGTTTAGAGGGACGTGATGTATTTTACCTAGTGACCAGGTCGTAAAGCACCCAACCCTTGGGGTCGATTGCTAGAGTGGCAGACAGTCCTCCAACGGGCCTAATTTCTCAAGTCTCTCACTTAAGATCACTAATTCAGTTGTTAGGTCAGCGCTATGTTTGTACAACAGCTCGAGGAAAGAGTCCGTCAGAGCGGAGCCCTTCCGAACCGACGGTAGAAGAACAGCCGAGACACGGCTTATTGCGCAAGTTATCGTTAGTGAGCTCACTCTGCTTCGAAGAGGAGCCTAGGATATAGAAATTATGGGGAAACCTTTTATATATGAAAGAATAAAGAAGGAAAAATACCTATTGTTACAACAACAAGAACGCAAACTCTGTGGACAACTGCGCACTGACTGACTTGCGAAGTGGTGACTTCGACTTTTGGCAGATCTTCTCTCTCTAGAAACAACTTTTTCTATCCCTAGAAAATTATGAGTGAGAAAGATGTGAACAGGAACGCCATATATATAGGGAATGGAGTAATTATTCACCTCCCTTTCCCAGACTATGACACTTGTCACGAAATTGAAGCGCTACATCACACCTCCATGCATTGGCAACTGAGCCAGGAGACTCCTGGTCGCCCATACCACTGTGAAGTCATCACCATCCTAGGGGGAAAATGTTATGCCTAAAATGTTTGGCGAGGCGACCACCCCAACGGTGTCACCCGCACTTTATCATGAGTGGTGAGCCATGTCACCACACAACACCTTCACCCATCAATGGATGCCTTGCGGGTGATGCTCAGTTCACTAAAAGTCTTTAAGAGTCAACATGAAAATTGGCAGGCCTAGTCAATGGCAAGAAGCTCATGGCCCATGAACTCCAAAGCCCAACAACCCTGTTAGGGCTAACGTGGCACCCCCTGATAGGCCACACAAATTCGAAGAAGCATATTTGAAGGACCCTTGGGGTTCTTGTAAAAGGTAGGCATAACATTTTCTCATTCTCTCTACAAGACGCAATTTTGTTCACCTCCGGAGAAAATAAGCATCATCTTGCTTTCTCACTCTAGCATGTCATTTTATGCTCAGTAATCACGTACTAACTTTAGTATCGAAGGAAAGTTCCATGGACCACTCCCGGGGGCAGTTCACGTTTGCTCTTTTTGCAGCCTTGACGAATGACAAGCATGAAGTCAATCCTCACTTCATCAGAGACCTCAACTCGTGCAAGCTCCCCTTTTGACGTTTCACGGACTCACTAAAAAAAAAAAAAAAAAACCCTGAAACACTAATACTTTGAATTGTAATGTGAAAATAATTTTGAATATAATTTTAAAATATTAATTTGATAAAGCATTGTCATTATAAAGTTAGTTACAATACTTGCCCTTTTTTTTATGAGCTCATATGAGTGATAAAATAATAATAATATTCCATAACAGTGTACATGCGGAAAGGTGGTATCAGATTAGTAGCCTCATGTATGTGGGATTGGTGTTTTATCATTTTAAAGAAATGTGAATTACTAGGTTGAATAAATTAGAACAGATAGAATATAATTATAAGGACAAAAAGTTAGTTAAATTTCATTAAATATCACCTATTATTTTCTCTAAATCACTATACACTACGCACTCTAATATTCTAA
>ONZA01016522.1:2399-26834 GCA_900322205.1 Kewa caespitosa | reverse complement strand
CATCATGGGCCATGGTCTCCTTGTGATTGATCGGCCCTGCCAGCTATTCCATTGACCGTCAAAGACCTCTGGCGAACTAAGCGTTACCCGCGAAGCATGTATTGTGAGGTGAGGGTTCCGTGTGGTGGCATGGTTCACCACACATAGCTAGGCGCGAGGTGACAATCATCAGGGTGGTCACCTCGCCGGATAATTTAGGCATAACATTTGCGCCCAAGGTGGGTCATGACTTGGCGGTGTCATGGGCAACTTGGAGTCTCCTGGCTTAGCTCCCAAGGCACAAAGGTGTGACGTGGCGCTTCAATCTATGTGACACGTATCACAATAAGTACAAGGGATGTGAACCATTACCCCTTGCTCTATATATATAGTACTTCTGTTCCCATCTTTCTCACTCATTTGCAAAAAAAATTCTAGAGAGAGAAAGAGTGTAATTAGAGAGAGAAGCTCTGCCGAAATTTGGTGCCGTCACTTAACAGTTTCATCAGTTCGCATTTTCTTCTCTGAGTTTGCGCATTCTGTTGTACTAGTAGCTAGTCTTTTTTTCTTTATTCTTTCTTCATACATAATGTTTCCATGCAATTTTTATTTTTCGGGCTCCTCTTCAAAGCAGGGTGAGCCCGTCAATAATTTGCCCGACTTGAGCCTTGCCACTGCTGCTTTTTTAGCGTCAATGCGCAAGGGCTCCACCTCACAAGATGAAGGGTTTGTATAAGTATAGGGACGACATAAGAGCTAACTTAAAGAACTTAGAGAACCTTGGAAAATTGGACCCTTTAGAGTGTCCACCACTCCAAGCCATCAACCCCCGGGGCGAGTGCTTAATGACCTGACGTCCAAGTCAAAATCATCATGCCCCTCGGATTTTAGCAGGGGTGACTCCACCACCTTGCGAGGCTGATGAGAGTTTTCGGGCAAAATTACACACCTCCGAACCTTGCGAGGTGACTCCCCCACCTCGCAATGTCGAAGAGGTCCTCCGTCGTTCTCGGCGGCGATGAGGAGGAAGACGGTCATTCAGTTTAAACGATCAGTTCGACGACCGATGAGTCATGAAGAGCCCACCTCGTTGCATGCCGAGAGCGGTGATACTAGGAATAATGAGGCATCACCTAGCACCCCCCGTCCCCATAGACATTTCGTCTTCTCCTGATAAGTGCATTGTTCTTTTCTTTATTGTCCTTCAAAATTAGTCCCTAACAATGGCATCCCCTTTGAGCGAGGTCAAATCACACGAGTTGGGGGCGACCTTGCATTTGACCTGGGCGTGCTTCTTCAAGCATCAGGAGAAGAATAGGACCACAATGGTGAGGTCCTGCATGCGGAGGTCCGTGCCACTAGAGGATTACAACGTTGTGAGGTTGGACCACACTTGGGCTCGTTAGGAGCTTTTCCTCACTGCCCATTTGTTAATTTTTCTTCTTTCTACTTCGCAGTATATTCAATTTATTTTGAGTCTAACTCCTTTCACCTCGTGCAGAATTATATCCTGGCCAGCTTTTTCGACCAGATGCCCACACATAATGACATCCGGATCAGAAATCTCCAGGAAACAAATGAGCAGATGGACCCGGTTGTGGCTAAGGCCCATGCGGAGGTTGAGGAGAAGGTCCATGTGGCGCTGGCCTCCAAGGACGTCGAACTCCAAGCTGCAAAGGAGAAGTTGGTCCAGAAGGACGTTGTGCTCGTTGCTGCTCAGCTCGAGCTTGAGGCTTCTAGAAAGAAGGAGGTCGATTTTTCCAGTATCGTGAAGACGCAGACTGGAAGCCTTGTAAAAGAACGCCATCAGAGAGGTCCTTGAGACTGACCTGGGTTCCCGAGCCGTCCAACTTCGCGTTTTGATTGCACGTGCCAATCTTTCTCAGCGATAAGAGTTGAAGGCCAAGACCTTCTAACATACGACGTCTAGAAGAATTTCGGTGAGGCACCTTCCGAGGACGCTATCGACGGGGCCGGCGAGGATGTGGAGCAAGATCAGGCGCAAGAACCAGTAGTTTGTCACTTCTTGAGCCTTTGTGCTTATTGTTTTGTGGTTGTGACCTTTGGTGTCACTTCGTACATTTAGTTTTTCGGGGCCTTTTGAGGCTATTTTGGTTTTTGGCTTTTAATGTGTTTAGCTTTTGACTTCCTACGTTTTATGAATTATTTGCTTGTTTACAATTTTCATATTTTCTACTTCTTGTTATCACTTCACTTATACAATATTTGCCCAAAATTGTGAACAAGTAAAATGTCAAAATAAGTAAAAAATGGGATGTGCCTCCACTTATTTTAATACTCTCCAAGATGAGAATTTGTGCAAAGTGAAATGATCAAGTTTTACGAAGCCATGTGCCCTCAGTTATTTGATCTTACTTAGGATGGTAATTTTAATAAGTCAGAAACAAGTAAGAATGCGATGTGCCCCCACTTATTTTTGACATTCCTCTGGACGGGAATTCAACTTAAAAATGAAGTGATTAAATAAGTTGAAAAATTTATGTTCCCCCACTTATTTAATTATTCCCCCAGGTGGAAATTTGGGTTGGGCTAAAATGTTAACCAAATGACACTGCGAAGTGAGTAACAAAACTCTTATTCTTGGCTGTTTGGGAAGCCGACCATGTTTTTAGTTTCGTGGTGAACTAAACAAAAATATTGAGCTGTTTGGGGGTGCTCACCCCATTACTTAAGTTCTACTACACGGCTGTTTGGGGGTGTCGACCCCATTTCACTCCAGGATGAGTGAAAGAATGAAAGGGCTTCTTGGGGGTGCCCACCCCTTGCAACCCCATGATAGGTACGCATAACAGGAATAAGTCTAGAACTTTTTCAGGTTGTTGATATTTCAGGGTCATTCCAACTTTCTCCCAGCCACGTCTTCGAGATGGTATGTGCCAGGTCGCACCACTTCAAATACTTTATATGGTCCTTCCCAGTTCGTAGAGAATTTTCCATCTTCATTCTGCTTTCCGGTAGACTCAGTTTTTTGGTTCACGAGGTCACCAACTCTAAAGTTTTTTAGCTTAACTCCGAGGTTGTAGGCCCTCTCCAAGCGCTGCTTATAGATCTCCATGCGAAGTACGACGTCACATTGCACCTCAGGGAGTAGGTCGAGGTTACGCCGTAGCTTCTACTAATTTTCTACCTCGTCAAAACCTTCAACTCGAGGGCTTTCGAGGGTGAGCCCGATAGGTAATACGGCCTCGCTACCATATACAAGCATGAACTTACTTTCTCCGGCTGCAGCCTTGACTGTGGTCCTCGTGGCCCAAAGCACTTAGAACAGTTTATCAACCCATATCCCTTTGGCCTTATCCAACTTCTTCTTGAGCCCGTTGATGATGATTTTGTTACTGGATTCGACCTAACCATTACACTGAGGTTGCGCAACGGCTGTCGAGCGGCATTTTACACCGAGCCGAGAGATCCAATCAGTGAGCTTGGGAGTATCAAACTGACAACCCTTGTAAAAAATTATGCTTCTAGGAGTGCCAAAGCGGGACAAGATGTTTTCTTTGATGAATCGCGTCACTTTGCCGACGGTGATAGTCCTTAATGCTTTGACCTCAACCCAGTTTGTGAAAATAGTCCATAGCAACGATGCAGAATTTAAGCTGACTCAGTGCAATTGGGAATGGACCCAAAATGTCCATACCCCATATGGCAGCGGTTCCAGAATGGGTGAGAGCTCGGTCACTAGGTGTCTCAGAATTAGGGAGTGGTACTGGCACTTTTCACAAGTGAAGACTAGTTTGAATGCATCTCCTTGTATGAGTGGCTAGTAGAAACCAAGTCTGAGCACTTTAGTGGCCAAGGTGCAGCCTCCGTGGTGAGTTCCACATATTCCATCATGCAAATCTTGCAGTATTTTTTTTCCCTGACTTTCTAAAACACACTTAAGTAGCGGGCTGAAGTAGCTCTTCTTGTATAAAACTCCATCTCGGTACACAAACCATTGGCTCTTGGTTTGCAGTTTTCTCGCCTCTTTCAGGCCGTCTTGCAGCTGATTAGCATAGAGCCACGCAACAATTGGAGCCATCCAGGTGTCACTTTGATTCAAGATGTTCACTTCTTTTGTGGGCTCAACATCTATGCTTCGTTTCTCCATCTCTTACCATAAGATGTTCCGTGGGATCCCTGAGATTGCTGAACTGGCGAGGCGGGCCAGTGTATCAGCATGCTGGTTTTCAGCCCTCGGAATGTAGAGTAATTGCACCTCTTCAAACTTCAAAAGTTCAGTCTTGACTCTCAGCAGGTAGGCTTTCATGCCTCTTTCTCTCGCCTCGTAGTCTTCGGACACTAGAGAAACTACAAGTTGTGCGTCCATTTTGACCTTAAGGTTCCTTGCCCCCGCTTCTTTGGCCATGCTCAGACCAGCTAGCAAGGCTTCCTATTCGGCTTTGTTATTCAAAGCCATGAACTTAAACCTCATAGCGTATTCGAACACATCAGCTTCAGACAAAGTGATGACGATGCCAGCTCCACTGCCATTTTTTGCACGAGGAGCCATCAACACTGATTTCCCAGCTTTCAATCCAATACACTGGGTTCTTCACGGTGGAGGTGAGTTCTGCTACGAATTTAGTGAGAACCTAGCTAGCTATTGATAGCTCTGTGCGATTTGTAAATGATGTCATAATTTGTGAGCTCGTGAGCCTACACCTGTGCTCTCTCGGAGAAGTCAAACTTGCCTAAAATTTTCTTCAAAGGTTGATTGGTCGAAATAGTGATGAGGTGAGAACTGAAGTAGGGTCACAATTTTCACGAGCTGATTACCAGGCCTAATGCAAATTTCTCCGGGGTGGAGTATCGAAATTATGGACTCGATAAGGCGTGGCTAGTGAAGTACACCGACACTTGAACTTTTCCTTCTTCGCGAATAAGAATTGATGCCATTGCTTGATATGACACTGCCAGATACATGTACAACACTTCACCTGGAAATGGTGATGCTATGCGAGGTAGGGATCTCAAATAATCCTTCAGTCTCATAAAGGTTGATTCGGCTTCTTCATCCCATTCAAACCTGGATCCTTCCTTCAGGGTAGCGAAGAAAGGTGCACACTTATTCGCGGCTCTAGACATAAAGTGATTAAGTGCACGATGCAGCATGTGAGCTTCTGAAAGTCTTTCACTCATCGGGGTGACTGTATATCCAGGATTGCTTGAACTTTTTCTAGGTTCGCATCGGTCCTGCATTGATTCACCATGAATCCCAAACACTTCCTACCTCGTACGCCAAACACACATATTTTCGAATTTAACTTCCTCTTGTGACCTTTCAGAGTATCAAATGGCTCATGGAGGTCAACAACGAGGTTTGTGGTGACTTTACTCTTTGCTATCAGGTCGTCCATGTACGCTTCCAGATTTCGGCCAATTTGCTTCCTAAAGACTTTCTGGATCATTCTTTAGAACGTCGCTCCGACATTCTTCACCCGAATGGCATCATAGTGTAGCAAAATACACCATCGTTTGTGATGAAAGTAGTGGAGTTCTAGTCTTTCTTCCTCATGAACACCTAATGGTACCCCGAGAATTTGTCCATGAAGCTGAGTAGCTCATGTCCCGTGGTGGCATGTACGAGCTCGTCGATGCGAGGTAGTGGAAAGTTATCTTTTTTTACATGTCTTGTTCAGGTCAATGTAATCCACGCACATCCTCCATGACCCATTATGCTTCTTGACCATCACCACGTTGGCCAGCCACTTCGGACACCGAATTCCTTGATGAAGCCTTCTTTGAGTAACTTTGCCACTTCTGCTGATGCGGCATTACTCATCTCCTCCCCTAGGTGACGCCTCTTCTGCTTCACTGGTTTCATTTTCAGATCCACCATGCGTTTGTGCTCGATCAAACTTGGGCCGATTCTGGGCATTTCCTCCGGCACAAAAGCAAACACGTCTTGATATTTGCGGAGTAGAGACGTCAGCTCACTCCGCACACCTTCCTCTAGGTCTGCCCCAGATAGGTGACCCTGTCAAGCCGAGTTGGGTTCAAGATCTTGATTTTATCCTCCATGGGCTCGGCCCATTCAGGTTATTGGGTCAGGAGGTATTGTTGGTGGAAACTAGGTCTTACCAGCATAACGCACTGGGTTTCCTTGCCTTTTCACCTTTTCTTCTCCTCCACCTAGGGGGTGGAGACCACTGCGTTGCTCGGGCCGACAACTTCCTCTTTTTTCTGCTTTTTGTGCTCATGATCTTTCACTTCGTCCAGGATGATGAGTTTCTCGTCTCCGCCCATGGTGGCGGGGCCATTCACTTCGTCCATGATGGCAGAAGTTGGCTTACTGAGGTACTTGATATAACATTGTCGTACAGACTTCTGATCTCCCAGAAACTTACCCTGCTCGTTGTCGTTGTTGTAGTATTTCATTGTCAGGATGGACATCAGGTTATTGACGTTGATGGAATTAAGGGTGGGACATCCTAAGATGATATTGTATGACATAGGGACATCCACCACTAGGAATTTAGCCACGTGGTGAACAAAATTTTTCGGTCCCAAACGTATAGGGAGATGGATTGAACCGATGGGGTATACTTCATCGCCCCCAAAGCAAAATACTGGACAACTCAAGGGGACAATTTTCTTCAAGTCATATCCCAACTCCACCAAGCAATAGGACGTGATCACATCGACAGAGCTTTCGATGTTGATCAACGTCCGCTTTACTAAAGTTTTGAATACTTTAATTTCGACCACCAGGGGATCATCATGGGGGTAATGAAGTGCTCTGCCATTAGATTTATCAAAATTAATGGGTTTCCCAAATTTGGGTCCATTCTCGACCATCATGGTCTAGCCGAGTGAGTAAAGGTGAACGTTCCTCGCTTTTGATGTCACCCCTCCACACGCAGGACCACCAGATATTATTGAAACGACTTTGTGATTAGTCGCTTCTGATTCAGATAAGTCAGCTTAGATACTTGCCTCTTGGCCCTGTGAGGTGGGGGTCTTGTTCTTATCGTAGAGAAAGTTATTAATCTTCCCTTCTTGGCAAGCTTCGCGAGATTGCGCCCAAACTCGCAACAATATCTCGTGGAGTGGCCATTCTCCCGATAGTAGTGGAAGAAGTAGTACCCACCGGTCTCTGACTCCTTCATTGTAGTTGCCTTCGGTATGAGGCTTTGATCCACCATGGCATAGACCACTTCCTGGTTGCAGTTCAAAATTCGGTTGACCTTTGGGGCCTCGAGTGCCTTATAGGCGGGCTTGCCCCTATTGTCCCTTCTGCCACCTCGTCCTCCTCTTCCACCTCGTCCTCCCTTAAAGTGAGGCTTCTCGATATTGAGGGTCTCAGCCTTTCTTTGGCATCGCTTGTCATGGCAAAGTGGCTTGCCTTTGCCATAGTTAAAGTTCCTCTAACTACCATAAACAAGGTTACAATTTGATAGCTCTCACGATGCAATGATCTCCTTTGGTACGTTGCGAGCTTCATTGAACAACATGTTGGGGATTCAACTCGATTTTGATCTCAGTACCGTCTAAGAAGCCGTTCATGAACGCACAACAAGCGAGCTTCTGGCACAAGTTCTCGATCTCAAGACACTGGTCCGCGAACCACTAGACGTACTTCTTTGCATACTCATCCTACCCATATCTTGCTTTCAGCAAGTAATCAATGGCTTTACTTTCTCACTCATTGGTAGTGAAGTGACTTGTAAAGTGGTTAGCTAGCTACTTGAAGTAGTAGACACTGCTCGTTGCAGTGTATTCAGCCACTTCAGGGCCAGACCTTCCAAGGTCCCCACGAAGAACCTGCACATGACTGCCTCAGTTTGATTGTGGGTCATTATGGCCGCGTTATATGCCATGAGGTCTTTCATTGGCGAGGTGGTACCATTGTACTTTTAGAATTTTCCCAGTTTCACCTCTTGAGGAATTGGCTAGTTCATAATCATGTCAGCAGGGGGACTGCGTGGTCAGTCCCGACTGTACACCCGTGGTGGTGTACTCTGGCAATTTTCCCAGCCGGGATGGGAAGTAAGGCTTAAAGTCTATTCCCTCAAGTCATTTTTCTTCATCTTTCTTGCAAAGAAAGTGACAAAAATTGGTGGGTGATTCCTCAAAGAGAACCGAGTTGTCCTATCTGCGGTTGTTCAAGAACTCATGTAGATCGACCTAAGCTTGCTCTGTGTTGTACAAGTGGTAACTCCAAGAAGATTCATGTCGCTTCCCCTTGGAAGCATGAATTGAGTTTGTTTCCACTGGCTTGGGTCGCGACCCTCGTCCAGCGGAGTGAGTGTAACTTTCACGACTCGAATTAGTGAGTGATCCTGAAACTATCAGCACAATGGTGGATGATGGGGCCGAAATATTACCGGATTCCTAAGATCTGTTGTTTTTCAGCAACGCCTTGAACTCAGTGCATTTTTTCTGGAGCCTCCTTCCGAACTTGCTAAAGGATTTGATGAAGTTGAGCCGCATCAATGGTATTACGCGGCATGGTGGCACTCAGCTCAGCTTGATTATTCTGAGACATTATTTTCTTAGTGGGTGGTGTTGGAATATGCTTATCACTTCTCAATCTCATGCGACTAAAAAATCACTCCCCCACAAATGGTGCCAAATGTTTTGGGGTTTTTTAAGTAATCCCTTGAAATGTCAAGGCTTGGACGAGCTGAGATTCCTGAGGAGGTGAACTTTACTTTATGACTTGTCACTCCGTGGTGCCTGCAAAGATGAGCAAACGTGAACTGGCCCTGGCGTGGTCCGGGGATCTGTTCTCCGATGCTATATTTAGTATGTGATTGTTGAGCGAGAAGTGACAGGCCGAAGTGAGAATGCAAGGGAATACTATTTGCTTTAAGGTGAACAGGATAGTATCTTGCAGAGAGAATGAGAGAATATTTTTGCGTACCTTTCCAAGGAGGACAAAAGGTCCCTTATATAGGCTTCTTGAGAAATGTACAACCAATCAGGATGCGACACACGTGCCCTAATAGGGCTGTTGGGCCTCTAGGCATCATGGGCCGTGGTCTCCTTGTGATTGATCGGCCCTGCCATCTATCCCATTGATCGTCAAAGACTTCTGGAGAACTTGACGCGAAGCATGTATCGCGAGGTGAGGGATCTGTGTAGTGACATAGTTAACCACACATAGCAAAGTGCGAGGTGACAATCATCAGGGTGGTCACCTCGCCGAATATTTTAGGCATAATAGTTTTATATGTATACCCATTCCACACAATTTTTTTCATATGTTAGGATGTATAATTTGTTTTTCAATTAAAGTCGGGATATGTAATTCACTAGCTAAGATTCTTTCCTATTGTGCATGCAATATGTCACTTCGTCGATAGTGAATTACTTTTATGAATAAGTAATTACAAATTACTACCTCCCTCCCAAAAAAAAAAAAAAAAAAAAAGAAAAGGAAGAATCTTACGTAATCTATTTTAGTCCGTTCCAAAAAAACTTTTACGTTTCCGTATATAGAAACAATTCAATGTAAAAATATCCATGTTACCCCCACTTTTTCCATCTTAGTTGTGAGACCTACTTGGCTTTTAATAACTAGCTTATGGGTAAAAGTGGACATCACCATGCATTTTTCAACTCTCCTAAAATTCTGTACAAAAACAAATATAAAAGGTTTTTTGGGACTTAAGTATTATAATTCTGGATCAATCAAACACACGCCAAGTCGCCAACTCAACTGTACAAATTTAACTTGAGTTACATATTGTGTTTTTTTTTTTTTTTGGACCTACCCATAAATATTGCATTGTCTTTGACATCACTCTATTTTCTAATGCTATATCTATCACTAATTATTAACGCCAACGATATCTTAACCAAAGTTGGAATATTCATCCTAAATTTCATGGTGAAATGACGAAGAAACACTGTTTTTCCTTTCTCCACTTTAAATGAAGAACATTCAAATTTCATTTGTTCATGAAATGAAGAACAAGGGTGCATGAATACATTGTGATATAAAAATCCGACTTCTCTGCTACTACACGCATTCAAGGTTTATACATTTACTTTATTCCTGTAACTCATTACAGGTAAGTTAATGATAAGTTCACCTAATTTTTTTTTTGAGAGGATAAGTTCACCTAATTATGATTACTGACTTTGACTTTTGTTTGGAAAATCAATATTGAACGACGGAAATATTACATCCTTAAAATACATATTCCAAGTTAAACAACAACTTTTGCTATCAAGATCTCCTTGTTTATGGATAAGTAATAATAATTTACACTATTTTTACTTTTGAGAAACGACGGATACATAAATTATTAAGTCACTTTTTCGTTAAGTTATACTTTTCGACGAATAAATAATCTGATAAGAATAAGAGCTGGACTTAGTCTATGCACATATGTAGGACTTAGTCTATGCACTTACGTAGCCTGTATTTTCTTGTTTAGTGGTAACAACCCCTTAGTAGTTGTCTAATGCTCGACTCTAATGTAACCCTAACACTGTTAGTTGATATACTTATATATTGCTACCTCTTGTGATTACTATACACAAGCTTTTCAAAATCTCTACATGGTATCAAGAGCAGTGTTTTGATCTAAAAAAAAAATTCTCCTCTTCCTCGTCAAAGATGTCGACCCATATCATCACCAACAACATTGATCCTACTACTCCTATCATTGTTGTCACCCTTTCCAATATCCTTAAACTCAACTCCATAAATTACCTCTCATGGAAACTCCAAATGGAAGCAACCCTTGATGGTTACGATCTGCTTATATCTTACATGGGTCCGTCAAGATCGCCTTATTTTCGGTGCTCTCATAGGCACGCTAGATCAAACAATTGTTCCTTTCATCTCTCTCACTACCACCACTAAAGACCTATGGGACACCCTCGCCACAACATTTGCCAGTGCATCTCGTGGTCACATTAAGCAACTCAAAGCTAAGTTCAAAAGCATCACAAAAGGGCCACAAACGGTCGTCGAGTTCATGAATGCTATAAAAGCATGTATTGATCACCTTGCACTTCTTGGTGAGTCTTTCAAACTCGAGGATATTACTGATCATGTCCTTGAAGGCTTGGACAGTTCCTATCAAGGAATCATTGATGGCGTCAACGCTCGTGATATGCTGATCCCAGTCATGGTTCTCCATGAAAAGCTCATTATCAGAGAACTTGAAATCAAAGCACAATCACTTCTTGGTCTTGCACTGGCCACTGCCCATCCATTTATTCCTATCCCCATATATAACAGCCAACAACCAAACTACAACAACAACCACCGTCCCCAATCCACCACCACCACCAACAAATCTTCATTTTCACAAGCTCGCTCCTTTTTCTTGGCAAATGTCAATGGTGTCACACTAAAGGTCATTCGCTGCCAAAATGCCCTGTCTTTATGGAAAAACATCCTTCCATTCGCCCACCTAGCTACATGTTCTCTTTACCCCAACACACATTGCTACTGCTGCTGCCCCTCCATTGAACCAGTGGTCACTTGACTCTGGGGCCTCGCATCATGTCACTCATGATCTCTCAAATCTATTGTTGCATCATCCTTATGAGGGCAGAGACGAGATAGTCATTGGCTATGTTCTGGCCTTCCTATCACGCACACTGGTTTTTCTTTTCTTCCCAGTTGCTCAAAATCATTATCTCTTAACAACATTCTATGTGTTCCTACTATGCAACGCAATATCATTTCCATATCTCAATTTTGTCGTTATAACAATCTTATTATTCTCTTCTCATGTGATTCCTTTCTTGTGAAGGATTGTCTTTCGGGGGCACCTCTCCTTACGGCACCAGCTAAAAATAGAATCTATGAGCTAGCCTCTTCACTTTATTCCATTGTCGCCTACTCCAGTGTCAAGGCTTCTATCATTGACTGGCATTATCGCTTACGGCATCCTTCATGAGCAACCTTCAAGTCTATTTTAGCTTCCTTACGTTTCAATGTCAAGCATGATTTTTCAATTAATTGTAATGCTTGTCAATGCAATAAAAGTCACATACTTCCATTTCATCTCAATACTTTGTCTTCTTAATCTCTGCTCGAACTCATTTATACGGATCTATGGACTTTCTCAGTTCATTCTCTTGATGGATTCAAATATTATGTTGCTTTTGTGGATCATTTTACCAAATGTACTTGGTTCTATCCTCTTAAACACAAATCTGATACAAAAGTAATATTTATTAGGTTCAAAGCCCTAGTTGAAAAATACTTTGAAAAACCTACCAATACACTTTATTCTGATAATGGTGGTGAATACGTACTACTCCACCTCACACTCCCGATCATAATGGTTTCGCCAAAAGACGACATCGCCACATTGTCGAAACTGGCTTGTCCCTTCTCTCTCATGCTCAACTGCCACTTGAGTTTTGGTCTATTGCCTTCACTAATGCTGCCTATCTCATTAATCATCTCCCAACAATTACTCTCTCTCAAAAGTCACTCTCTCAGTGTCTCTTTAATTCCTCCTCCAGTTATGTCAAGTTGTGGAGCTGTGGGTGTCTTTGTTATCCGTGGCTTCGATCTTAATCTAACCACAAACTCGACACACGCTTCACTCCTTGTGTTTTTGTAGGTTATTCAGCCACACAAAGTGCATACCATTGCCTTGACCCGGTAACTAACAAAGTCTACACCTCTCATCATGTAAGGCTTTTAGAGTCCGAATTTCTCTATCCTAAACTCTCTTCGACTTCCCTTCCATCAAGCTATCCAACAACTGACAGTTGGTGCCTTGTTTCCCTTCCTCTCCTCACTTCCTCTGCCATACGGCCTCCACCTACAACCCCACAACCTCCCCCTCCTGATCCACAACCCCCTACAGACAGCCTCCCCCTCTTGATCCACAATCACCTTCCACGATTGTATCTTCTACTGACCCACAGCAAACACTGCCTGCACCTACCCCCACCCCTCCACCCATTAATACTATCATGACCCACTCCAAGAACAATATCTATAAGCCCAACCCAAAATATGCCAACCCCACTACTCTTTCTTCTCAACCCACTGAACCCAACTCGGTTGCAGAAGCCTTAGTCTATCCTTTATGGCGTCAAGCCATGATGGATGAGCTAGGGGAGCTTTATAAGCTTGTCACTTGGGATCTTCTTCCTCCATAATCGAGCCACAATATTGTTAAATGCAAGTGGGTGTTTCACATTAAGTATAAGCCTGATGGTACGGGGGAACGCTATCGTGCGTATTTGGTAGCTAAGGGTTTTCAGCAATGGTCAGGCATTTATTATACTCAGACCTTCAGTGGTTAAGCCAACCACTATATGTACACTTCTTAGTCTCGCTGGGACTCAATGATGGCATCTTCGACAACTTGACATCAATAATGCCTTTCTCAATGGTACTCTTCATAAGAAAGTGTATATGGTTCAACCATCGGGGTTCGCTGATGCCTCCTTTCCAATGCGTGTGTGCAAGCTTCATAAGGCCATTTATGGGCTCAAGCAAGCCCCGCGAGCATGGTACGTTGAACTTGCTACCTTTTTGTTGGGCTTTGGTTTTACGTGCTCAGTTGCAGATGCCTCTCTGTTCATCAAACATCATCATTCTTCTCCCATTTCTCTTAGGATTTTTTTGCTGAATACCACCTTTCAATTAGTGCTTCTTTAAAAGAAAAATACCTTTTCAAAACTTTTTTTTTTTAAGAAACCACCTTTTACTATATTTCTGTTTTTCAAAAGCCACCAATTAATGTTTACCGTTAAAAAGAGAACCTGAGATGAAAAAACTACCCTCGTGTGCCTTTTACATGTTCATTAATGTCTGTTTCTACCCCCTTTACTCCCTCTCCCTAACGTCCACTGTACATCTTCTCCAAACTCCAAATTTGTTTTCTTTTTTTATACCACCTTGTTGTCTTCCTCTCTCCCCCTTTTTCATGTCTCTCCCCCTAACATTAGCTTTCTTATATGCTTTTCTCACGGCAGTGGGAGCGACCAAATCAGTGAGGGAAATTTCCTGCCACCCACTATGTGAACCCAAAATCTGCAAGGAAGGGTCAATTATTTGAGATGTCATTACAAAATGTAAAAGTTACAAATTAGTGTGAGATTATGGACAAGTGAAGGAAACAAAAAGTTGTAATACAAACAACCCAGTCGAAGACCACCCTGCAAATTTTAACAAGGAAAACAAATAATACCCTTTGGAGGTGGCTACATGCATTTGAGTTCTGTATGATTTACTATGTTCTAGTTGATTGTTTCCATCTCTGTCTTTTCCTTAGCCATCCACATTTTGCATAGGATTTTGTATAGGAAGAGACAGGAAAAGGGAGAGAGAGGAAGACAACAAGGTGGTCTGATAAAAACAAAACAAATTTGGAGTTTAGAGAAGAACAGTGGACGTTAAGGGAGGGAGTAAAAAGGGTAGAAAGAACCATTAAAGAACACGTGAGAGGCACATGAGGGTAGTTTTATCATCTCAGGTCCTCTTTTTAACGACAAACGTTAATCGGTGGCTTTTGAAAAACAAAAATACAGTAAAAGGTGGTTTCTTAAAAAAATAGTTTGAAAATGTGATTTTTTTTAAAAGAAGCACTAATTAAAAGGTGGTTGTCAGCAAAAAAAGATCCTTTATCTTATTGTGTACGTGGATGATATAGTGCTTACGGGTCCAGATTCTCACTCTTTGGAATCATTTATAACTCAGCTTGCAAATAAATTTGCTCTAAAGGATCTTGGGTTCCTTTCATATTTTTTGGGTGTTGAAGTCATCCCATCTGAGCATGGCTTGCATTTGTGTCAAAAGAAGTACATCCTTGATCTTCTTGCGCGTGTCAATATGACCTCAACAAAGCCAGTGTCCACACCCATGGTTGTTGACACATCTCTCACTCTGCATTATGGTTCTTTGATAGACAATCCTACCGAGTATCGTACCATTATTGGGAGTCTTCAATACCTCACTGTTACCAGGCTAGATATCGCCTTTACTGTCAACAAACTCTCTCAGTTCATGCATCAGCCACGTAGCGAGCACTGGTCAGTTCTAAAGTGACTCCTTTGATACCTTGATGGTTCCTTAGACAAAGTTCTCACCATCTTCAAAGATTCTCCTCTTCAACTTTATGCATTCTCTGATGCGGATTGGGCTGGAGGTAAGGATGACTACAAGTCTAACGTGGGTTATGTGGTTTTCCTTGGATGAAATCTCATTAGTTGGAGCTCTAAAAAGCAACGATTTATATCTCAATCGTCCACTGAATTCGAGTACAAGGTTGTTGCGGCTACAGTAAGTGAATTGCTATGGTTGCATAATTTGTTGCATGAAAAGAGAGTTCAACTACCTTGTGCCCCAGTTGTTGATTGTGATAATCTTGGTGCAACACACTTGAGCTCAAATCCAATTTTTCATTCTCGCAGGAAGCACATGGAGTTAGCGTATCATTTCATTCATGAACAGGTTCAACATGGCAACTTACTAGTGACTCATGTCTCTAATGGTGACCAGCTTGCTGATCCACTAACCAAGCTGTTATCGAGGGATAATTTCAAATTGTTCATGTCCAAGATTGGGCTATCTAAGCGGTCGCCTATCTTGCGACGGCATGATAAGAATAAGAGCTGGACTTAGTCTATGCACATATGTAGGACTTAGTCTATGCACATACGTAGCCTGTGTATTCTTGTATTTCCTTATTTAGTGGTGTTGCGGGATCTTTTGGAGTGAGCCCTCAAGACCTCAAAGGGAAGAAGTGTACGGGGTGAGAAGCCTGGTACGACCTCACTCAATACCTGCAAAATGAGCAAACGTGAACTGCCGCCGGTGCGATCCGGGGAACGACTCTCCAATGCTTAAGTCAATATAAGCGCGAGGTGGCAGGTAAGAGTAAGAGTGCAAGAGCTACTGTTCACTATGATGTGAGCGAATCAGCATTGCAGAGAATAATTAGTGTCTTACCCTTTTAGGAAGGCCAAGGGTCCTATTTATAGGCTCCTTGGGGGTTGCGCAACCAATCATGGCCTGCCATGTCCGCCCTAGATAGGTAAATGGGCTTCCGTGCTGCACTTGAATGCCGTCATATAGGCCTGCCAGCTGTATCGTTGACCGAGAAGACCATCAGCGACCTGACCGACACTCATGGGGCAATCCTGGCGAGGTGAGGTTCTCAGGGTGTAATGCTTCTTCCAACGGGGGCTGAGGTCGCGGTGACGTTGCGAGGTGATCGCTTCGCGAAATAATTTAGGCACAACATTTGCCCCCCTAGGTGGCCATGACGTCGCGAGGTAATGGGTGTCCTGGACTTCGATGGACTCAGATCCCAACACAGGGCTCGCATCTCTATGCATGTCAGGGTGACGTGGCTCGTAATTTGTCATGACACATGTCGCAATATCAGCAGGGAGGTGAACAGTTACCCTTACTCCTATAAGTACTGCCCCTGTTCATGCCATTTCCACATACTTGTGGAAATTTTCTAGAGACAGAGGGAGCGTTTCTAGAGAGAGAAGATCTGAAAAAAACCTTTGACGTCACTTCGCGACTCCGTCAGCTCGTGTTTGTTTCTCCTAACTCGCGTCGCTTGTTGTTGTATCAGTAGGTATTTGTTTCTTTATTTATTTTTTTCATTTGTATAATGTTCCCATGTAGCTTTATTTTCTTGGGCACCTCTTCAAATAGTGGAGGGCCTGTTAATAACGCACCCGAACTGAGCTCTGCCGCGGCCAAGTTATTAGCTTCGATGCGTAGAGTGAGGTTGGAGCCCGTAAAGTGTATTCCATTACTGGCGATTGACCCTCAAGGTCGCACTATAACTGACTTTTCCTTAAAACTGAATAGGGCACGCCCCTCCGACCCGAGCAGAATGACTTCACCAAGTTTAGGGCCTCGGATCCATGCGAGGTGGTTCCTCCCTCTTGCACATGCAATTAAGCCGTTCCGCCGTCCTCGGCGGCTTCGGCTCCAGCGCGGCGGATAATGAGGAGGAAGATGGTTGCTCGCTTTAAGCGAACCCCGCGACCGATGAGTCATGAAGAGCCTTCGTTGCACTCCGAGAACGATAACACTAGACCTGATTTACACCGTAGCACCCCCGATCCTATGTATATTTCCTTCATCTCCTAATAAGCATTCATTTTATTCCTTTTACTGTTTCTTTTTAAATTCGGTCCCCAGCAATGGCGTCCCCATAAAAGAGGTCAAATCATCAGAATTAGAGTCGGACTCGGGATCTGATTCGTGGCAGTCTTTTCGCGAGCTAAGCAAGGAGTTCCAGCCGAGGGCGGACCCTGAGGAGGCTACTTTGCCTATGGTAGAGGGCGAGGTCAAGGAGGATGTCGAGACGTCTGGTCGGGGCTTGGAAGGTGCTCACCAGGAGTTGTTAGAGGGTGATGATGGCGACGACATCGATATAGAGGATGTGGTGATGGTGGCTATCCACTACGCACATTTCGAGAACGCGCCCGGTCTTTCAGCTCCAAAGGAAACAGAGGCGTCAAAGTCAGGTCGACAGAGTAGCAGTAAGTACGAAGCCAGTGACTTGCGTTTTAACCTCGCTTTGGACGAGGAGGGATATCGTGAGTATCTGGAGTATTTTGGGCAACCTGGAGAACACGAGATCGTGTCGGCAAGTGAGGAGGATTCGATCACCTTGGCACCAAAAGGCTGCATTGCCGTCTACTTGAAGATGGCTTCACCACCTCGCTTATGAATGAGTTGGGTCTTGCTCCAGCTCAGTTGCTCCCCAATACATGGGCCATGATCATGCATTTCCTTTGTGTCTGCCGGGTGTATAGTGTGACCCCGACCCTCGCATTGTGGTTTGTTGTCTCCGAAAGCATTAACAAGGGTCCTGATACCAGGGAGTTCTTTCACATTCTGGAGCGACCTAGCTACATAGTGGACCTGTTGAAAGTGAGTTTGATCCCGGGCTGGAAGGATGAGTTCTATTTTCTGAGAAAGCTACGGGGCGAGTGGGACCTTCCGAGGTGGAATTCAGTCGACGCTGAGCGACGTCGATATAAGAGGAGGACTCTTCTTCCTTTAATCAGGGCAGATCACGCCGCGTTGAAGTTCTTCACTTATTTGAGGAAGTATCCTTCTTCGAAGTCGAAGAAGCCAGTCAAGTTCCTGAACTACTGGCGTCCTTCCACGAAGTGGTTTGAGAACCAGACGTTCATGGCCGCCATGGGGTTGATCCGTGCTGGGGACCCCGGTAGTTTACTATAAGACTCTTTGATTACTTTCGCTTCGTGATTTCATTCTGCTAGCTGACCCTCTTCTTTTTGCAGAACAAGATCAGGTTGACATTAGGGCGAAAGGCAGGAGAGGGAAAGACAAGCTCGGAGAATCCAACCCAAAATACTACCACCGGCGAATCCACCGCGACTTGAAGATTAAAGTTCCTTTTGTCGATATGGATGACCTCGCAAGTTCACCTAATCCATCGTTTTGCTTTCTTCGTCTCGTTTCTTTTTTGTTCAGATGTTTTTTAACCATCTCTTTTTTTTTTTCTTTTTTTTAGGACACCCCCGTTGCCCCTTTGAAGGTGCCCATGGGTGTTTCTAAGAGGAGAAGTAGGAGCTCTACTTCGACCTCAGCTGCTGTTGCGACACCGGCCACCCCAGTGCGCGTCGCCACTCCTGCTCTAACACTCGAGAAGGCTGTAGCCACTTCCGCTGGCCCCAGAGCCGCAACAGATGTTTTGGGACCGGAGTGGGATGCTCTGGTTTGCGGTGACGACCTGCTGGAGGTCGACCGCCGGGTCCAACCACTTAAAAGGCGAAGTGAGGATGACGTTGCTCCTGCTCCAAAAAGGAGGGACGGTAAGCAGCCTGCATCAAGTGGCCCACCGTCGTCAACCCCCATACTGACGTCGCGATCTATTGGGGGTCGGTTATTCCGTTCTGGCCGAGTTTTTACAAGCAACCTCGGAGTGACATGGCTCAAATGGTGCGCTCTCTTATGTGCAAAACGATCTCTACTGAGGACCTCGAAGCTTAAGGATTCCACCCACACTCGCAGGGAGCTTCTTCAAGTTGCCCATCAGGTTGGTGGGTTTCATGTGGATTTCTGCATTCTTTAATTTTCTTTCCTTTTGCTAACTGGTGCTACTCCGTGCAGAATTATATTCTGGCATGTCATTTCGACAGGGCGTTTGAACAAAGTGAGGATCTAGAATTTACAGGAGCAGCTGAGCTAGGCCGACGGGGCGGTTGCCCGGGCCGTAACTGAGGGCGAGGACAGGACGCAGAAGGCTGTTGCTGAGGCCGTGTTTTCCAGGGAGGCTGAACTGAAGGCTGTCCGCGAGGCTCTAGTGCGAAAAGAGTCTGAGCTTTCCGCTTCTCAGCAGAGAGAGGCGGAATTGGTCCAGGTCGTGGAGGCTCGGAACATGCAGCTTCAGACCAAGGCCACTGAAACAGACAAGTATTGGCGGGATGCCACCAGGGAGGTTTTCAAGTCCGAGCTCGGCACTCGTTCTGTCACGGCGCGGGTCCTTATCTCGCGAGCTCATCCTAACCATCAGGCCAACCTGAGGATCAAGTATGCCGACTACCTAGCATATGATGTCTGGAAGGAATTCCGCGAGGCGGAGGAGGAGGCTGAAGATGAGGGCATCGATGAAGAGCCAGGGGCTGGGCAGGATCAAGGAAACCAAGGTTGAGCCTGCGTACTTGTTTCTGGGGGTGTAACTATTGGGGTCGCGTTCCTTATAACTTTTGTCCGAACGCAAACAATAGCCTTTAAGGCTGGTTTTTTGTATTTTAACTTCGTATGGCACCTAAGTGTTGCTTCTGCTTTTTGAATTCAAGCTTTATATAAATTTGCTTGTTTTTTTCCAACCAAGTGTTTCTACTTTGTATATGAGGTACATGCCCCCAAGAACAAGCTAAATTTTTAAAACGGGCAGTTTTATTATTCTCCATGATGAGGATAATTCCAGCGGGGTGAAAGGATCACATAATTTTTGCGAAGCCATATGCCCCTAATTATTTGATGTTTTACCCGTGGTGGTAAGAGGTCGTAAATAAGTACATTGTGCGAGATGCCCGCACTTATTTGTGATATTTCCCATGATGGGAATTTCAAACATCGCGGAGTGATTATAATAAGTTAAAAAGCCATGTGCCCCACTTATTTAATCACGCCCCTGGGTGGGGTCTGAGTGGGTTAAAATATCAACCAAAAAATGAAACGCTATGTGAGTAATAGAACTTTTATTCATGGCTGTTTGGGGGTGCCGACCCCGTTCCTAATTCCATAATGAATTAGGTACAATACTGAGCTGTTTGGGGGTGCTCACCCCGTTACTTAGTTCTATTACACAGCTGTTTGGGGGTGCCGACCCCGAAATACTCCATGATGAGTAAAAAGACGGATAGAGGGCTTCTTGGGGAGCCCACCCCATGTGCGACCTCATGGTAGGTGCGCGTTTTCATGAGAAGTCTAAATATAGAACTTCCTCAGGTTGTTGATGTTCCAGGGTCGCTCGAGTTTCCTTCCTGTCATGTCTTCGAGGCGATACGTTCTGGGTCGCACTACTTCAGTTGTTTTGTATGGTCCTTCCCGATTCGCAGAGAGTTTGCCGTCCTCGTTTTGCTTCCCCGTGGACTCTGTCTTACGGCTGACGAGGTCACCAACTCTGAAGTTCTTCACTTTCACTCTGCGATTGTAGGCCCTAGCCATGAGCTATTTGTAGACTTCCATACGGAGCAATGCGTTACCCCGCACTTCAGGGAGAAGGTCGAGGTTCTGCCTGAGTTTCGGCTCGTTGTTGGCTTGGTTGAATCCTTTTACACGGGGACTTTGAAGGGTGAGCTCGAATGGTAATACTGCCTCACTACCGTATACCATCATGAAAGAACTTTCTCCGGTCGCAGCTTTGGTAGTGGTCCTTGTGGCCCACAAGACTTCAAATTGTCAGCCCACAACCTTTTAGCCTTATCCAGCTTCTTTTTGAGCCCGTTGACAATGATTTATTACTGGATTCGACCTGACCGTTGCACTGGGGTCGTGCAACAGCGGTGAAGCGACATTCTACCCCGAGCTCGGCGAGCCAATCCATGAGTTTAGGTGTGTCGAACTGACGTCCGTTGTCGAATATTATGCTTCTTAGGGCGCCGAAGTGAGACAGGATGTTTTCTTTGATGAACTTGGTGACGTCGGCCACCGTGATAGTCCTAACGGCTTTGGCCTCGATCCATTTGTTGAAGTAGTCTACTGCCATGATGCAAAATTTGAGTTGGCCAGGGGCGATTGGGAACGGACCCAGGATATCCATGCCCCATAGGCTAAAGGGTAGTGGCTCCAGAATAGGTGAGAGTTCAGTGACGGGATGTCTTGCGATCGGTGAGTGATGTTGGCACTTTTCGCAAGTGAGTACGAGGTCGATGGCGTCGTCTTTCACTGTGGGCCAGTAGAATCCCAGCCTTAGTGCCTTGGTGGCTAGGGTGCGGCCTCCGTGGTGGGTTCCGCATATTCCGTCATGCAGATCGAGTAGGATCTCCTTTCCTTGGGTTCATGAAACACATTTCAGTAGGGGACTTGAGTATCTTTTCTTATACAAGACGTTGTCACGAGACACGAACCATTTGCATTTTGTCTTCAGGTATTGGGCCTCTTTCAGATCGTCAGGCAATTGATCGTTGCGAAGCTAGGCGACAATTGGGGCCATCCAATCGTTACATCGATCAAGGATTTTTACTTCTTTGGCGACTCCAGCGTCGATGCTCCGCTTCTCCAATTTCTCCCATAAGATGTTCCGTGAGAACCTAGAAATTGCTGAACTGGCGAGGCGGGCTAGGGCGTCAGCGTGCTGGTTTTCCGACCTTGGTATATGCAGTAGTTCGACCTCATCAAACTTCAGGATCTCAGCCTTCGCCCTTAGCAAGTAGGCTTTCATGCTCCCTTCTCTTGCCTCGTAATCACCAGAGACCTGAGAAACCACCAGCTGCAAATCCATCTAGACTCTTAGTTTTCTTGCCCCCGCGGCCCTGACCATGCTCAGTCCAGCGAGCAGGGCTTCATATTCCGCCTCATTATTTGAGGCCATGAACTTGAACCTCATTTCATACTCAAAGACATCTCCTTCAGAAGAGGTGGTGACAATTCCCGCCCCCCTGCCATTTTTGAAAGAGGACCCGTCGAAGCTGATTTCTCAGCTCTCGATCCAGTGCGCTGGCTGTTCGGCAGTGGGGGTAAGTTCAGCGAGGGCTTGGCTCTTGATGGCCCTGTGTGGTTCATAACTGATGTTGTAGTCTGTGAGTTTGTGGGCCCACACTTGCGACCTGCCAGCGGAGTGAATTTCCCTAGTAGTTTCTTCAACGGTTGGTTGGTCAGGACTGCGATAGGGTGAGCTGAAATACGGCTTTAGTTTCCTCGATCTGATTACCAAGCATAGTGCGAACTTCTCTGGGGTCGAATACCAAAATTCTGGCCTTGTCAAGGCATGGCTAGTGAAACATACGGGGACTTGGATTCTCTCTTCTTCCCGTACGAGGACAGACGCAACCACCTGATTGGACACCGCCATGTACATGAGGAGCGTCTCTCCAGGGACTAGCGAGGTGATGTGGGGTAGGGACTTCAGGTAGTCCTTCAGCCTTCCAAAGGCCAATTCTGCCTCTTCACTCCATTCGAACTTGGTTCCTTTCCTCAAAGCAAAGAAGAAGGGTGCGCATTTGTCAGCGGCCATAGACATGAAGCGGTTGAGCGCTGCGATGCAACCATTCAGCTTTTGAACATCTTTAACGCAGCGAGGTGACGTCATGTCGAGGATGGCTTGGACTTTTTCTGGGTTTGCATCGATGCCACACTAGTTCACCATGAACCCTAAGCATTTACCACACCGTACGCCAAAAACGCGCATTTTTGGATTTAACTTCATCTTGTACCCTCGCAGCGTTTCGAGTGTCTCTCGGAGGTCGATGGTATGATTAGATGCTACCTTGCTTTTAGAGATCAGGTCATCCACGTAAGCCTCCAAGTTTCGGCCGATTTGCTTTTTAAACACTTTCTGAACCAATCATTGGAATGTGGCTCCGGCGTTTTTGAGGCCGAACGGCATCATGGTGTAGCAGAATACACCGTCATCCGTAATAAAGGCCGTGGAGTTCTGGTCTTTCTTCCTCATAAAACACCTGATGGTACCCAGAGAACGCATCCATGAAGCTTAGAAGTTCATGACCCGTGGTGGAGTCCACGAGTTCGTCAATTCGTGGTAGAGGAAAGTCGTCCTTTTTACAAGCTTTGTTCAGGTCAGTGTAATCCACACACATTCTCCACGACCCGTTGTGCTTTTTAACCATCACCACGTTTGCCAACCACTTGGGGTATTGGCATTCTCTGATGAAGCCTGCTTCTAACAACTGCACATGAATACACGTCATATGAGCCTGCCAGCTGGACGTGCCAGGTGTATCGTTGACCGAGAAGACCATCAGCGACCTAACCGACACTCATGGGGCAATCCTGGCGAGGTGAGGTTCTCACGATGTGATGCTTCTTCCAACGGGGACTGAGGTCGCGGTGACGTTGCGAGGTGATCGCTTCGCATATAATTTAGGCACAACAAGTGGTAACAACTCCTTAGTAGTTATCTAATGCTTGATTCTAATGTAACCCTAACATTGTTAGTTGTTGTACCTATATATTGCTACCTCATGCGATTAACATACACAAGCTTTTCCAAATTTCTGCATAATCCACCGCAATAGTAACGAGTTACTACTGTTAATATACAGTTATGAACGCTCTTAAAACCATTCAAGTGACTTATGCAATTATCTAAAAGATAGTGATAACCCACACAATCTGTATCCTAATATATATATACTCTAACATTATCTGTTGCTCATGTGGCCTCCTTTTCAGTTTAGAATTAAAAGAAATTCTTGCAGAGGCTTATGTAATAAGTAATTTGCGATCAAACTTTCTGTTAGGCCTCCAAAATTCGGCCTGACAGGTAGAGCTCAAGTTGTCGTCAGTATGTCAGCACGTCAGTATGTCAGCACGTCAGGATGTGCTTTATCTCCAGAGTTATGACTGAAGATCTGTAACGTAAATTTTGCCTTGGTCATAATTATTGGAGCTTTTAAAGTGGCATCTGGTCAACATCAACAAGCTGCAGCAGTCCAGAGTGTAACAGCTAGAACTAGAAAACCAACGACTCAGGGCAGCAATAGAAGGTGGAGCCCTACCGTCCAAGGTGCCTGTCAGGAGGGATATCCTCAATATTCCCCCTGCCGTCATTCAAAACTCCAGCAGCCAGGATGACCGTCAACCCACTGGAAAATCCACAATATCACCAGAATTTACTCCAAGATTCTCCTCAGGACTCCACCAAACCCTGGTCGACCTCCACACTGCTACGACCCAAACGCCCTCGACTGGAATACCTGCGCGTCTCAACGATGGCAATCATACCATTTGGAAAGAAGCTACTCGCATCAGAGCCCAGCTGCAAGATCTACGCCGCACGACACACAGCACAAACCCACCACCATCGCAACCCTCTGGCACTAACTGTG
>ONZA01016513.1:0-10360 GCA_900322205.1 Kewa caespitosa | reverse complement strand
AACAAAAGGAGTGATACTAGGATTCATTAGAGTTTTGCACCTAAATCCTATATAAATTATGTCTACACACCAAAGATACAAGATTCTTAGATGGATGACTCTTTCTGATAAGTGGTGACTTTTTGATCTCAGAGAGTCAGAGGAATGACTCTATCAAGGGGCGACTCTTTGATATAGAAGAATGACTCTCAGATGTGAATCTTTGTATCTAAGGGGTGACTCTTTATATTTAAGAGGGGTGAATCTTTGTGGTGTACCCAGCAGACCAGGTCAACATAAGACCTACCGAAATTTCGCAAATCCAACAACAAAAGCTCGAAAATCCAAATAAAACCACCAATACAAATGCAGCTAATTTGAGATCAAAAACTCTATACCGTAAAATCATTACATACAAGTTTTTTGTCGCAACCAATTTCAGACAATAATCAAGTATTTTCTCACATTTGTGTCATGGTCGATGAGGATTTTCAAATAAGGGCCGCACAACACCCTTCCAATGGGCCATAAATTGGGCCCATATTAGGCGAAGCATTCCAAGTTCCACTGGACCAACTCACTGGATCTTGGGCCCCCAAATTCAAGCTATTTTCAGAAACCCAACATTTCCAACATTTTCCCATTCTACCCTGAAACTCACATCACCGGCCACGTCACTTTCCGGCGAGATTATGACACTCTTCTACAAGACGCTCTTTCTCCGGCGACACTTTTCCGGCAACTTTCTACCTCGCCGGTGCTTTTCTACCTCACCGACCGGTAATTTTATCGTCTCCTCTATCTCTAGAAGCATCTCATTTTGAGTTATATTACAATGTATGCAACTGCCTACTGCTAGCACTTGTCCAAATATGTTATTGTTCTTATTAATTACAAATTAATGTTAATGCATAAGTTCACTAATATGTTTACTTTATTGTTTGAACTGTTATGGTTTTATTGCGATATTTGGTTGCTATATGAGTTGGCGGTAATGTAGGTTATAATTGTATTTTACATAATAAGGTGAAAAGTTCAAATGTTGATGTAGATTCTTAATTAGTTGAGGAATAAGGTGATTTTGATGGTTAGATCATGGTTGTTTAGGTTTTCTGAGGAACTAATGTTATGATGATTTCATTTCGGTGTTGTTTTAAGTATATTTTATCATACCATACAATTTGTTAATGGCATTTCTCGTGTGGTATCGAATGCGCAGTGCATAGCGGCAAGGCAGTTATGTGCTGCTAATCTGGCTCTGAGTTCTTATCTCGCAATTCGAAACTTAAAAAGCTAAGCTAACTCAAAGTTAATGTAAGGTGACTTGTCACTTGCTAGTAGGGTTTATGCCTAGATGCAATATATAAAGGGCTTATGTCTAGATATGATGAAGGGTGTGTGACAAGCTCCCTGGAAGTATCCCCAGAAATTAGCTCCAAACTGACAACCTTGCGTCTTGCCAAACACACCCGAAACTCTCACTTCTATAAGATCACCTGTATGAACAAGAAATAGACTTCATCCAAGGATGAGAGAATACTTTCATTAGATGTGTTGATGTTCTGTTAGCATTTCCACATTGAATGTACAGGAACCAGGGTGAGTTGTTTGTCCAAGTAGTGTTGTTAACATTCTAGTTGATGACTTGATGGATTTAATTGCTGAATTTATGGGCAAGCATATCAGTTTCACATCAAATTTCCAAACAGCTGTCCACTGCAGTAGTAACAAATACCACTTGATTCCATCTGAGACTGGATTAACTTGACATGTTTCATCCTTGTTATGAGCCGCTTCATCTGAGTGACAATTTAGTACTTGCATTACAACTAATGAGAAAAGTGCGTCTAATAACTATGCTTTTCCATGAACTTTCTGCACTTCGATATACAGAGCACATATCATTCATCAAAGATGTTGCTGCAACTTGTCCGCCTGAGAATTTGCCCTATCTGCTGAATATGCTACGGAAAAGAGGTAATGTGCTTCATGAATTCATAGTTGAAATCTTTCCAAGTTCTTAATATGGAATAGCTCATAGTTCAGAGATTGCTTAATTTTGATTTATCTGCCGTTTCTACTTGGTATTCGTAACTCAACTTGCCTTGAAACATCAAATGCTTATTGTATAATCTCTTGATATCTTTACGAATCAGTTCTGACTTCTGAGTAGTCTGTGCAGTAAGAAACTTAAACATTTGAACTCTGAGTAGGTTGCACAACTGGTAATAACTCTGAGATGTATTCCAGAGCTTCCAAGTTTGAGCCCCCTTAGGGCCACTTGAGGTTTTTCTGGTCGTTAACTTCAGGGCCATGGGATTAGTCATGCAAAGCCTTGATAGCCATGTTCTTAAAAGCAAAAGAAGAAGGAAAAAAAAAAAAAAAAAACTTCAACGTTTTCTTCTTGTGTATTCACCCTTATTATGACATAGTGATGATCGTGTTACCTATATCCTCATCTCGGCAGCAGTGATACATGCATTATAATTGTTTAAATATAAATGACAAAAAGAATGTATTACTTCATTTCTTATGCTCTAGATTTCGATGAGTAGAAAATATTGCGTCAAACTTATTTTGTGGAGTTGATCATTTCAAGTATGAATATAGAAGTTCGGTTTGGGTAGAACTCAATGAAAGTATCCTAATGTAGTATTTGTTACACCTATGGCATCACCACAGGAGACTCCATCATTGCGCCTGGAGATAAGCACGGGCTGATTCCCCTCGCAATTCCTTTGTCAAAAGACAGCTCAGGTATAGTGGTGTATTCAAAATTAGCCAGTGCTAGGTAATTAGACTGGAGTCTTGCTTAACTTGTTGTGGTTTGCAGGTGTTATCATTGCTCTGTTACGATGGCCAACAGCGCCAACTGGGTACACTATTCCAACAATCTTTTCGACTCTGCTTTCATCAAGTTGCTTACTTCCTTTCGCTTTTGAGACTACTATATCTTTTTCTGTTTTAATATGCCTGTAGGATGGATATGCCGGTTGTAGAAGTTCGTAAGCATGGTGTGTGGCCTTTAGCCAAGAATGTAAGTTGAGAAAGCAGTGCAAGGGGGCATCTTCTTCTAGAACTATGTGGTTCATTACACCTCTGATTGTTGCTTCTATCAATGTCAAGCCAGGTTGACCAATACATCCATAGAATATTGGTTGAAGAAGATGCCAATAGCCCTCGGAACAGTGATAGGGAGCTATATCAAGCTTCAGCTGATGCTGGAAAGAAACTTTACCAAGAGGGGAGCTTTGCCGAATCACAAATGGCAAATCTAGATGCATACCTTCTGAGAAAGGTACTGAAAAACCGCCCAATTCCCCTTTTTTTTTTTTTTTTAATAATTGAATTTGGATTCCTGATTGAATACCCGCAGGTTGGTTTGTTTGCTGATGTCATGGAACGCAAGGTTAAGGAACATCTTGCAAAAGGAAATCATGTAAGACTATATCTAACTTAGCTTTTCAATGGCAAATAATATTCTTGGGTGGATTTTCATTTTGAATTCCTTGTGCATACTTGTGCAAGGTTTCAGCTTTAGTGACAGGGGAGTTCTATGCAAAGAAGGAGCATTTTCGTGGATTTGGACGTCCATGTGCGTTCAATGCGAAGATTTTCCTAAAGTTCGTTTCATTTGTGCCTAAAATCGAGGATATTAATGTAAGTAGCAAAATTGCATGCTTTACTATATCCGTCAATCTTCTCTTTTGCATGTTATAGGATTAGACGTGACTTGGAAGCCAAAGATGCTGCTAGGGGTGCGCTGAAATCACCATGGTGGACTTTGGGTTATAAGTATCAGGTATATAATGTGGTGCTCTCTGCTTAATGTGGTTCTGTTTCTATTTTGGGTGTATTATGACCCTTTTTGTTTCAGGAAGTTGCTGAAATGGCAAACTGGAAGGATGAGCAAATTTATTACATCAAGAAAAAGTTGTCTGAAGAAGGAAAGCAAGAGGATCTAAACAAGGGAAAGGACTCTTCTCAGGTCTTAACAAGCTTGCTCTTAATCTTGTGCGTAGTTGAGATTTTCTTTCTCGTGTGATTTAACACTCCATTGGAAATACCCTATTTGCAGATTGCATTGGATGAAGCAGCATTCTTGTTAGATTTAGCTTCAGTTGAGGGGGCGTGGAGTGACTTTGTGGATCGCATAGCTGATTGCTACAAAAATGCTGGTCTCCACGATATCGCAAGATTTGTATCATGTAGCAGCTGAACTGTAAGCTATGGATGAGTTCCAAATATAATTCTCATACGTGGAACTCTGGTATGAAGCTCTTGCGAAATGCAGGTTTACAGAAAAGTTGCTTCTTGCACTATCATTTTGACATGATCACGATGCGATTTTTCCTGATGGTAGAAATGGTAGTTTCATTAGTGCTGATTCGCTGATGATATACTTTGGTCAATTTGGCCTTATGTCAAGTTAACGTACTCTCTCAGAAATTACTAGTTCATACTTCATAGTGTTATTTGAAATGGTGTGACAACTGGACCTGATGGATCTGATTGAGGGAGAAAAACTTTCAGTTTGGTGGAAAGAGTATGTGTAATACTGGATTTGGCTTGATCACACCCGAAACTTTATCACGTTCTCTAAACAATCTCTAAATGTGCCCTGCGAAAAGGGAATTGAAATACTTGTCTGTAATGTTGTAGAACATTTTTGGAATCATGACTTGGCTGATAATGAGATTTTTGGCACCAAGAAACTTCTGAAAAACATTCTTATAGATAGCAATACCAGATACTCAGATAGATCACAGAAAGAAGTCTGGTTAAATGATGCTTTAAGAAGTCTCCATATAATCATATAACAAAGTTCAATTGATCTACAGATGAAAATACGGGCCCCTAAACAGAACACCACGCTCTGAGCCACAAGTGAGTGGCATAGAAGATCTCGACTGATTTCACTATACAGACATACAGTCATTATTTAGTGTCCAAAAGTTCCATAGCCATAGTGAAAACCTGCAGAAGCTCAAATTTATTTCAGAAGGGATTCTGAAAAGTGAAAACCTCTCTTAACAGGACACAAACTTAAACACAATTAGCAGATCGTCTCCTTGTTTTCAACACATGATGTTGAAAACACTGCTTATTAGATCAGGTTATCACTCTATGTCCTTCGGCTGCGAACGGTAGTGATAACTTCTTACTGCTGCTTCTCTTTCTCCTCCACAGGAGCTTCTTTAAAAGCCCACCTGATGTAGTGTGTTGTCTCTTGCTGGGTACAATTGCTAAAGAACCCACAGCAACTTCATAGGCAATCTTCTCAAATTCTTTGACGGGTTCAGAACTCAAATCCTTGGCACAAATTATTTCCTTCGTTTGTGGCGATTCTAGATGGTCAGTTTCTGCATCATCCTCAGCTTGCATTTTGTCTAACAGAGAGGACCGTTGGCTAGTTAGCTTCTTCTCACAAGTCGGGGTCAGGGTTGTGGTGGTAATAGTGGTTTCATGGTTAGTGCTAGAATTAGTCGGGGTTGAGATGAATTTGTCAGAAACTGTTGCATCCCGAGATGACGCCAATGCTTTCAGTTGTTTACCCAAATGTAAGATGGTGTCTTGGCACTCTGCTAACTTTTGTGAAGCTGCCGATATCTCCCATTCCTACACATTTTATTCCAAAGTTTCAAAGTACATATAGTTATTAGAAATTCAACCCTTTTCTGCATGCTCCCAAAGATCCAAAATAGATTAAGTATTATTTCATGCTTTGTCTCACAAATTAATAACTACAGACAGTGACCCAAATATCCATAGATTATATAATGAGACCGAAAAATAAACCGAAGAACTTGCATTTAGTTACCATACGGGATCACATGCAAAGTTTAGATCAGGAATTTATATAAGGGGAAAAGGTCATATTTTGCACTGAATGTGTTTTTGGGGAAAAGCTGCAAATTAACAACTATGAGATCGACACTTTGGACTGGAAGGGGGTAGGATACTGAGGCCCATAGTGGCTTGAGATAATAACAACGTCCTTAAAGAGGAAAATAAGTCACTTATTGAACTTTTTGTTAATAGAAGAAGAATCAACCGAAGTTGGGCCTTCACCCATCAGCTTAAGCGTTCGGGTGATTGGTTCATCGACTCTCACATTAAAATGTATCTATATACCATGTATAGTGAGTATAACTTACAGTTCGAAGTTGCTTTTCATCTTGATTGGCGTTCTCTGTATTGTTCATATTGGTCACCCTGAATAGACCGATCAGAATACAGAAAAGCCCATCAGAAAAAACAAGAAAACGCGAGCATGATTTTAGAAGGCAAATGCACCAAAGGTGAGGCAATTTCTGAACATATCAGAAATTGTAGTAACAGTATTTCTAAGACTTTTGGTTGGCAAATAGAAAAAAGATGTACATATGTACCTTTCGAGCTGGTCCTGTATCTCAAGGCATTTTGCCTCCAACTGTTCGCAGTGGTTGACCTTGTTCCTCAGTTCCGCTTCAAGGGTTGTTACCTTCTGCTGAGCCTCTTCTAATTCGGATTGCACAGCTGAAAGTTGTGAGTTGCGATCTTCAATTGTCAACCTATGATTCTCAAGTTGGTCCTCAATGATAGCTTTTGATTCCATCAAGGCTTCTAATTCTGCTTGCAAATTTGTGATGGTGCTTTCTGAAATCTGGAGCTGGTTTCGCAAGGATTCACACTCACGAGCAGATGACTGAAACTCAGAATCTAGTTCTGCAGAATCTACATCCTTCAGTTTCCCACCTTCTGCATTCACATCATTAGCAGCAGGCATTGGAGATGGTAGCTGTTTTTTCAGGAATGGTGACTTTCCTGGTTCTATAAACTTACCGATCCCATAGATGCCTGATTCATTTTCACTTTCACTTTTAGTTTCATCCCAACCACATTCTTTCCTTATCGCATCCTTCATACTCGAAACATCTTGAAGTGAGAAACAGTGGTTTATTATCCACTCCAAGGCAGATGTTATTTCTTGAGTGAATTTTTCTAAGTCGGCCTTTCCATTCAGCAAATCATCACAAGTATGAAGGAAGTTCTGCAGAACAGAAGCGAGATCAGAAGTTTTCCACTGGAAAACACGAACCAGGTAGCCTGTTGGATTCTCTATATTATTTTGGGTAAGGCAACTCCCGTTCTTTCCATTAGGTGTCTGTAGTGCATCACAATCTTGAGAGGACATATTAATTCCTTCAATCATCTCGATCAACTTTGATACAGCTCTGCTCATTTTTGACGTCAATTGTCTGTTATTATCTCCCACTGCAACATTGGCATCAGCACTTGAAGGTATTGGAACTAACTCTTTCCCAGTGGATTCCAAGTGAGCATTCAAATTAGTTTCCATTGGTTTGTCCACACAAACTAGGGCTAACTTTTCCATCTCCACAAAGTCATCCATGAGATAGTTAAAGTCCGACATCCCGACAGATTTAGAAGGCGATGCCGCCACGTTGTCTTTCCCAATCAAAGCAGACGAGCAAGAGCCAGCACAGCTAGCCTTATCATCACTGCCCACATCTGACATGGAAGCCAAAGATACTTCCTGTGATATAGCGCTACTTATCCTGATATCCCTTATAGTTTGACCCTTGGGTAATTCTTCAAGCTGTGCGTCAAGTTGTGATAGCTTTGCAGCTGTCTGAACATACATGTTTCTTGTAATTTGCAACTCATTCGTTTTCCTCTGAAGGGTTTCCCTAAGTGAGTTGTTTTCTTCCTCCAAAGTGCACATTCTCTCCATCAAAGTGTTGATCTTTCTTCTGGGGGAGTCAGGGTAGTTATCTTCTGCATATTCCAACTGCATATTACCAAGGTTTGAGTTGGGTTTTCTCCTCCTGTTTCCCGCCGAATCTCTTTGTAACATGTCTACTTCACTCCTCATCTTCGCCAAAGCAGCAGGACCTGGCAATCGCTTTCTTACCAGGACACGGAGTCTTTGACACTCAGATTCTAGCTTCGCGATTTTCTTCACATTCTCCAAGTGTTGCTTATGAGCTGCATCGGCTGTTCGGCGATTAAATTCTCTCTCTTCGTTCCGAATATCAACCTCTTTCTCAAGAATCCGGACTTCATATATCAGGGAATTGTTGTCTTTCTCCACGCCTTCCAACCTTTCCAACAGGGCACTCACATCTCCTTCTACCTTAGCTATATGTTGATTCAGTTCTTCAATTAGTTGTTCCTTCAACAAAAGCACCTTATTCAGTTGAGAATGTTCGGCAGTCAATTTCACTAGTTTTTTGCTTGATTCTGCCAGCTTCTCTTCAAAGAACATCTTTGTTTCCTCGACTTCCTGTGATGCCTTGAGCAGAACATCATGAATCCTCTGCTCTTGATCTTCTCGAACGAAACGTAGTTGCTGCATACATTCTTTTAGTGCTGAATCCAAGTGATGTGTTCTCTCTTCACTTGTTACTCTCTGTTTCAGAGCTTCGTCAAGTTCTTGCCTTAGTGACAGTGCTTTTGCTTCTGCTTTCTCCCAGCCTACATAAGAGGAACAGATAATTGAGTGATAAGCAAACAAAAGGACAATAACAAAAACAAAATATGACAGGTGACGATCAGAAATTGAATGAAACGTCCAAAATACAAAGCAAGCAAAAATGATGCAGACGAACCGAACCTGCAAGGGCGTCTTGTGCTGTTTTGGCATGTTTCTTTGCAAGCTCATCATTAGCACTACACTCATCGAGTGCTGAAGAGAGCTTGTCCCTTAAGTCTTTGAGCTCTGTCTCCAGCTCTGCCTTTTCAGCATGAAGCATATTAATCTGTTCAGAGAAAAATGTCACAAAAAAATTCAACCAACTATCTAGAGATCACAGTGCACAAGGTCAGAGTAACAACTCTTAAGCTTTCTCAATTAACGAACATGAAAACAAAGTTTATCAGGCACATTTCTTTGTATAGTTCATAAATATAGAAAATAACACTACTTGAATATAAGAACGTAATTCGTATTGTTTAAAGAGACGGAAAACAATTGAGTATCGGTGTTTTCTATAACACCCTAAACTGTGCTGCAGGAACAATTGTGCATACATGCAACACAACAATTGCAGCAATGTTACGTTGATGATACCTTGTCCTCATTTTCTTTTGAAATGAGATCAACTTTATCAGGCACAAGAATGGTTTTCTCCGTAGGCTTTTTCCGCCAGAGCCACGATTTCTGGTCCGTCATCGCACCAAACTTTCTGTAAATCTAACCGCCTCGCGACCGACAAAACAATGTGTATATATGTCAGCTTTAAGCAGATTACCTGAATATCATTGCCGGATATATAACACAAAAATTAGAGTCACCAACATATGACATTGATTTGTCTTTACTACAGGCACAGTTCTTATATAGGCACATTTTTATTCATTTTGTTAAGGAAAACCAACATAAGAAGTCAATTAAGAAGGGTCAATAACTTTCAACAACAAACGTACCTACAGATGTTGGGAAGGGGGTCCGGATCATCAATATGACCAGTGGCGGATTCAGAAGAAATTTTTATTAGGGGCAGAAAGTATATAAATTATAATCTTACAGATTTTATCACTAAAAAACGAGCATATTTTTAAAGCCTCAATTTAAAATCTGTTTTGCTTTTTCCAGGCTCATTATACGTTAAAAAAAAGCCTCACGGGGTATATATTAAAGTCAGGGCTCTATTTTTATAAATTATGCCAAAAATTTCATTGGGGGCATCTGACCCCGATGCTATAGCCCTAGATCCGCGCCTGAATATGACCATATTATATAAACCTGACCCATAATGGGTAACAACAATAATTCATGTCCAACCTGTATTTTTGATCATACCTTGGATTCCATTTTAACCTAAGTAACTATGTACATCCTCTAATTACTCATATCATGTTTGGACAGTTTGGACCAAAACAGCTATAAATTCCAATGCNNACCTAAAGTTTGTCCCTACGACCGACGGCTTGAAAATTGTCTTAACATCATCTTACCTGCTACCCGGGAATCCAGAAACAATAACACGTTTAAAAAAAAATTAAATAAATAAAATGTTAATGATAGAGCCCGCAAATGATTAGCTCTATCCTCCTGAACCTTGTGACATAAATTAGAACTTTCAATAGCAAACAGAATTATGGATTAACCTCCATAACAGCAATTTATGACGTAATAAAACTGAACATCCAAAATTGAGAAAAGGACATTTCCTAGCTCTGATAAGTGATCAAAACAGTTTAGACAGCAGATTTTTTTTTTATTTTTTTTTTCCTTGTTCTTCTTCTTCTCTTTTGGTTTAAACGGAGAGACTAAAAACCATGATGAGAATCGAGCTTACAGTATGCTCCATATGACGTGAGCATCACTCTCTTAACTTAGAGATTGCATGTTTTAGAACAAATATACATGTAT
>ONZA01016504.1:3872-23367 GCA_900322205.1 Kewa caespitosa | reverse complement strand
CCGACCATGTAAAAACTGTCTCTCGAGATCATATAGTGAACTTGTGTTTATCGCATTCCTTGCATGCTTGCCATTAGTTGTAAATACAACACGGCTTTTATAATAAAATGAACTTAGTTGACAAAAACTGTTTTTTGAACTGCAATTCAATCTTGACATATTTGGCTCACTCATATCTGTTTGCGTCATGATGAGACCGCTTGCCCCGATATTGACTCCCTATGGATTATCTCTAAATAAGATAACTCCTAAGACAATATGCCCCCAGTGGAATTACTTGCCTCTGAGCTCAAACTGATTTGCTTTGCCCCAATATTTGGCCCCAGGGATGACGATTGATTTTGCCGCCCCTCTTTGTCTATCTTGACCTGAATGACCATTAGTCCAGATTAATCAAGGATCCATTATCAGTTGTTAATTATCAACTGTGTCACACTTGCATGCTTGCTTAGATTAGGACCGGCATTTGCTTTTGATGTATGTCATGACCTCGTGTCAAATTTCAGGTTAGAATCAAACATTTAATCGTACGCGATCATGGGTACTCCACCCACCTCCACATCAAATATTATCCTCCATTATCCCCAACGGAGTATATACTCCCGACTTGTAAAGTACCTAATGATTGAATGCAAACGAATGCTTAATCGTCCCCTCTTATTTGGGTTGCACCATTACGAAGGACCTGTTCACATTTCCCACGGAGCCACTCTCCATCTTATTAAGCCTACCATACCCATCAATTCCACATACCCAAATAATAAACCCCTCACTCCTTGAGAGTTCATTTCCTCCTTTGAAACGGAAATACTCGAGAATCAAATACTTATGCGCTTGAAGCAAGTTCGGGTCAATCCACCCATCTCAGTTGATATCTTGGGATACCTCGATTCACACTCCGGCTATGTCCCTGGTTACGTTGGTCGTATCCCGACCTCTCCCGCCCTCGGAATTATACGACTCTTGGAATGAGTCATATGTGTTTGCCTCTTGGATATCACCGTTTTGAACAGGAACTGGCTCACCCATCCTTACCCGCTCTCACCGAGTGGTTCTGTGGACCTATAGAATGGGTCCCCCGTACAGAAATACGTTAGGGATTTGATCCGTGAGTGTATTCAAGTCCCATGATGAGCGGTACGTAGCGCAGTAGTACTGTATCCAAGCCCACCATACACCAAAAGACATGTCAGTCCAACGGTCTATTTTGTATATTCGTGTGCTACCTTCCAATGTGTATGTCCATGTGCTTGTTTCCACTTTGTACATTCGCATGCTAATTGCTTAATCGCTTTAATTTTACTAATTTTGGGTTTAATCATGATCATCATCCAATCCACTAATAATTAGGGACAATGACATACTAATAGGTGCCCATCGCAAGACGGATAGGGAAATGGGTACACCTCGGATGTCCGTATCCTATATCTTAAACCCCGGACCCAGATCATCTGGCAGTTAGATATATTGCCTTATTCATCACAGAGTCACTATGGTTTTGCGAAGGTTTTCCTTAAAATCTAGTTTGGGTTTCCCCAAGAAACCCTCCGTTCCTTTTCGAGTTATAACTGGGTGGCGACTCCAAACCTTTACTTTCACAGGCTCTTGGGCTTCCGTGTGGGAGGAAGCCACGGCTCCCTTTCGCCAGGGAAATTTGAGCACTAACACAACATCTTTTTCCCGGTCCCACAATCTTATGGGCCTTTTGATGAATTGGAACTGTAAAATGCTTGTCCATACGCAATTGGATTACGATATTAGTGAATTGTTTTAACAGTTCAATTCGGATTTAAGAAACAGTTAGAACTTAATATGGATGACCGGTATCTTACCTTATGTTCTAACTAACACGATAAGTGATGAGGGAATGGGTTTGCACACTTGTCTAAAGGACAAGTGGGATTTTGAAGGAGTGTGTCCTTTAATCAAGGTGCAAAAACTTGGAAAAATCTAATATCTAAGATAGTCACTCAGTTTCTTAAGGTTCTTCATGATGTGTAGCTAGATACTGCTCATGACCTTTGGGTCAATGCAACTAGATCTGAATGCTAAATGGAGCTGAGCCTAATAGGTCACACATATTGGTAATGGATTGAACAACTTGGACAAATACATAGAAGGAAGGTCAGGAAGCTCTAGGAGCCAAATGGGCTAAATCCTATATCGCTTAAGCTAGAAGTGTTTGGGTCGTGCTTGAGCATAGGCCCAATCACGTCCTTGGCCTTGCCTTGGATGACTTGGAGAGGTCTTTAATCATACCCTTTCCTTTTCAAGCTTCTCTTGATCAGTTTGAAGAGATATTCTACAGAGTCAAGGACACTTTTATAGAGAGAACCAAACAACAGCAAAAGCCTTCCCAAGTTTGACCTTAAGGTCAAACCAAAGAGAGTAGAGAAATTGGATTTTTCATCTCTAACTATCTAGCTATCATTGTGGTTCGTGTTCAATCCTATTGTCGTCTAATACTATTGGAGGAGCAACACTTGAAGCTCTCATTGCTTGAATTCATCTCCAGGAGGATGTACCAAAGGAAGCTAGGGGCTCGTGACTCCAAGCATACTTATAAGGAACGCATGAAGTGATCTTGAGTTCATTCATTTGATTGGGTTCCGCAATTCGTGATTAGATCATGTTTTACATAGAACCCTATACAAATCTGGTTGGGTATTTTGTTTTGTTCCCATGAATTACAGACTAGTGGGCATTCCACTTGTTCCTGAATCACCAAATCCTCTGCAGATCAACAAATTGAGCAAGTATCATCCACCATCGCTGTTTGCTTTCTCAAATTTGACTTTGTTACTGAAGCACAAACAAGAATTATCCAGCCCACCATTTTCATTTCTTGGAGGAGCCTCAAGAGACCACAATTTCTTCAAAAATGCCATCATTATCGAGTTCACACAGACGAGATTTGGAGGTGTTAGCTTGAATTACAAAGTACGTTGATCTCACTAAAAATTTACAATCATTGGTATAGTGCAATTGATGTTTATCCGGCGACCATCTCCAACATACGGGAACATAAGCAATCATCTTATTGTTAACGGAAAAAAAGAGTCGTTGAAGTTCTTTCATCCACCATACTCCAATGATCTTATCTATCAACGTTGACAGTCTCTACTTAGGATCATTCTCCACACGAGGCGTAACCGGACTAAAAGAGGTTGGTCTTGGGATCCAAGGGCTGCCCCATACATGAACTGAAACCCCATCACCAATTGTCCACCGAATCCCACCGTTTACGATCTCTAAGACTCCAACTAAACTCCGCCAAATATAACAAGGTCTATTACCTATTTTTGCATCAAGGATATCTATTTGAGAAAAGTACTTACTTTCAAGGCATGGGCGCAGAAAGACAGTGGGTTAGTTAAAAGACCCATAAGTTCTTTGCAAGAAGCGCGTCGTTGAAATGCACATTATTCATTTATAAACTGTAGTTTCTTTCGCAATTTCATTCATACAAGTTCAAACATGAGACTCACACTAACTAAATCCATTATCTTCCCTACAAGCAATGAATCTATAGAATCATCGCATCTTACTGAACTGCAGAAATATTTTCTATCGAAAGAGGATTCTTGACATTATTGATCAAGGCCGCACTAAAGAACAATTCCGCTTCATATTGTCCCTTTACCCTTTCGCCCTTGCCCTTCTCAAAGCCTACAAACTTGTCCCGGCACAGCTTATCCCCAGCACTTGGGGACACATTACTTTTTTCAAGATTTTTTGCAATGTACATAAAATAAAGCCTACCCTCGGCCTATGGTCACTCGTAACAAATTGTCCTAAACAACACCACTATAAATTCCATTTTCGTTTTTGAGCCGACGTCCGAATATGTCTTCGGCCCTTTGACACCATCCATGAACTTCGGCTGGATCAACAATTTTTATTACATTGGCACTGTGCAATATGAATTTCTTGATGAGTTCCCTAGGTGGAACAAGGCTACTCAGCTGGACACCCTCGGCCAGACTTTGTCGGAGGACAAGGCTGCTCTGAAACTCTTTTCGTAGGAGTACAAGTATCGGAAGGCCGATACAAAAATTTATGTGGAGATGCCTTTTCGATGGATCCCAGAAAGGAGATGGGCCTTGGACAAGGAGTTTCTGGTGTACCATGGGATCAGCGATGCCATGGACTGGGTACTTTCGTCTTTTTCCTTTCGTCGCGTTTTTGTCGTTTTATAATTCTATTGGCTCTCGTCTTCTTTCAACCCATTCGTCTTTTTGTTTCCTTGCTAAAAATGATCGCGACAGCCTTCTATCCTCCTCGGCTGGTCCAGATGTGACATGCACTTCATATTCCAAGGAAGTCAAGGCCAGGATAGTAGCCGACAATAAGCCCTGATAGACGAGGCTAAGGCTGTAAGTTCTCATTGGCAAGTTTCTTTTTCTTCTTTGCTTGCCTCTACCACCCTCGTCCACTGACTGATCATTTTGTTTTCCTTACTTGCAGTGTCAGCTAAGGGGTCTTCATCCACCCCTCTCGTCAAAGTTACTCCTCCCCTGAAGGCCAAGAAGAAAGCGGGGATCAGGAAAGAGCTGAGGGGGTTCGTGGTCGAGATAGCTTTGGACGGGAGTCCTGAGAGGGACGTTCCTAACACCGTCAGCACCGGGGCCTCGGCCTAAACACCTATTGCCAGGGCTTCGACACAAACGTCTCTTGAGAAGGTTGGGGCAAGGGGAAGGCTTTGTCGATGACCCCCCTTCTCTTATCTCCTCTCCTGCAGGGTCCTCGTCCGGGGTTGTCCTCTCCTGGTACCTTTGAAACTCGACGAGAAGGACAAGATCGCGGCCACTTTTCTTCTAAGTGTGTACCCGACGCGGACTTTCATGTCTTGAAGGAATGTCATGATATGGCCGAGTTCATGAGTTGGCGCACTATGGAGGTGGGTCTCTTCCCTGGGACTTGTTTGTTTATGTACTTTTTAGTTTATCGAAATGCTCTATTTTTGTCGTGTAGGTGGTGATCTTGTCCCGATACTACACAGAACTCCCCCGCGAGATGGAGGGAGAGATCCGGGAGGCCGAGAGGGAGAAGGCCAAGGCATAGAATGCGAAAGAGAAGGTAGAGAAGGAGACATATGAGCTAGCTCGTCACACGAGTCTCTCGAGAGGAAGGACCTCGTGCTCGTTGACAGGGGGTGGCAAAGAAGCTTGAGCCTCTAGAGAAGGAGAAGGCCGATTTAAGAGCAAAGAATACTAACGCCCAGGCCGAGCTAATTAAGGAGAAAAAGAAGCTCCTGGATGCCCTTGACGCCAATTAGAAACTTAAGGCCGAGCTGAAGGCGGAGAAATCCAACTCCAAGGAGATCGCCGAGGGGATGGTCTTGTCTGAGAAGGAATTTACAGATGGGTTCAGCACGGCCTTCATGGCTCTCTTCGACTCCGAGGTTAGCGTTGTCAGCCTGATGACAAAGAGGGCTATCCTCTTGAAGGCCAAGACGGGGGAGGATGTCTCAGCCATGGAGGAGACTTAAAAGGACCTACTCGCGTCGGACCCTCATTTGCACTTCGGCCAGTTCTCTTCCAACTACCTTCTGGACTTTAATGTTGACTTCCTTCAGGACCTAGATAGGCATGTCGAGGGCCATATCGGAGGTGATCAAGGAAAAGGCGGCGAGGACCAGGCTGATGCTAAAGCTGCTTCATCTCCCAAGGACGCTTCGTCCTGATCAGGCTTCTTCTTCTATGCTATGTATTTTCCTCATTTCTTTGGGGGGTTTTTTAATGCCCCTCGTCATCTTGTAAAAGTGAAACATTATGTATGGACGATACGCTATTAATGGAATGCTTGCTAATGATTTCGTCCTCTATTGCATCTCGCCTTGTCTCTTTTAATTTGCTAGATTTGCTTATAATGAATACCGAGAGTTATTGGTGAAAGATCTCCTTTCATTCCCATGCCCCTACTTAGACAAAACTAGCAGGGTAACGCATCTCTTCGTCACATTGAGTTTCCGCTTTCGTCATTTGTCCCCTAGGGTGGGGTCTTGTCTATTCTTCTTCGACGTTATTCATTTTCCCCTAGGGTGTGGTCTTTTCCATTCGTGTTAGACATTATTCATTTGCCTCCTGGGTGGGGTCTCGTCTATCCGTGTTAGTCGTTATTCATTTGCCCCCAGGGTGGGGTGTCGTGTTTTTCCTTTTTAGACTTAATGCATTTGTCCCCCACAGGGTGGGGTCTCGTCTATTTATGTTAGATGTGTTTCATTCATTTTCCCCCAAAGTGGGTTTTCATCCATTTGATGATAGTTGGATCATGAAGAACTAAAGGATAACATATAGACGAAAGATTTCTGAGGCTAAAATTTCATTCATGACTGTTTGGGGGTGCCGACCCCTTTCAGCCAGTGCCCTTTACAAAAAGGATAGGAGGCTGTTTAGGGGTGCCTACCCCGTCATCTAGAAAACCTTAAAAAGCCTAGGAATCAAGAAAATGATAAGAGGCTGTTTGGGGGAGCCTACCCCGACGAGGCTCCGTGATTAGCTCTTGTCTTCAATTAAGAACTTCTGTAAATTGTTGATGTTCTAGGGCCTTCCTATCTTTCTTCCACCTGTAGGTCTTCGAGCTTAGCACCTCGGTCACCCTGTAGGGTGCTTCCCAGTTGGGAGTCAATTTGACATCTTCGTTTTGGCTTCCTAGTGATTACATGTTTATGAGGACGAGGTATCCTACATTGAGTTTTCTTACTCTCTCCCTTCTATTGAAGGCTCTAGTCATTCTCTGCTTGTAGATTTTAGCTCTCAGCAATGAGACACCTCGAATCTCGGAAAGGAGGTGAAGGTTGTTCTTCAGCTTTTCTTCGTTCATCTCGGGGTCGAAGTGTTTGACCCTCGGGCTCTTGTTGGCAAACTCCCATGGGAGCACGGCTTTGGACCATGGACAAGGTTTAAAGGTGTCTATCCCATGTTGGGTTTCTCTGTTGTCCTCGATTTCAACAACACTTATGTGAGCTTCTCGGTTCAGAGTCATTTTACCTTATCCATCTTCTTCTTTATACCATTCACCAGAATTTTGTTGCTCGATTCGACCTGGCCATTGACATGAGGCCTTGCGACAGCTGTGAAGTTTGCTCTTCCCCATATTTGGCTAACCAGACAATTGGGAGTGTCCAATTGTCTGCCATAGTCAAAGATGATGCTTTGAGAGGTGCCGAAGCGTGCGAGAATGTTCTCTAGAATGAACTTCTTCACATCGATCACTATTATGATTTCACACCCCTCGCTTCTATCCACTTGGTGAAATAATCGACGGCGACTGTAGAATATACTTCAATTGGCCTGGTGCATGTAGGAATTAAGGGACCCACTATATCCATCTCATAGAGGTGAAAAGGCATTGGAGATAGTATGGGTGATAGTTCGGCGGAAGGGAGCTTTGGCATCAAACATTTGGCACTTTCCACAACTTTTGATCATCTCTATGCCATCACTCTTCAAGGATGGCCAGTAGAAACCTAGTCTCAAAATTTTGTATGCCACGGTTCGTCCCCCCTGATGGGCTCTGCAAATCCCGACATGAGCCTCTCGGATTATCTCTTTCACCTGTGTCTTCGAGACACATTTCTGCAGTGGGTGGCTTAACCCCTTCTTCTATAGGGAGCCATTCCGAACCTCAAACCATCTGGCCCTCGTCTGGACCCTCTTCCTCTCTTTTTCATCCTATGGGAGATTTATCTGTTTTTCAACCTAGCCATCAAGGGTTCTATCCGCCCATCACTTGAATAAAGCAGGTGTACCACCGCCTCGGCTTCAATACTTCTCCTTTCCTTCTCTTCCCAGAAGATATTTTGGGACACCCCTTCGACCGAAGAACTGGCTAGACGAGCCAAAGCATCCGTATGGTGGTTCTTCAATCGTGGGATGTGCTCCATGATCACCTCATCAAAGTACTTGATCATTTCTCTGCCCTTACTGAGTTAGGCCTTCATCCCTTCTCCCTTAGCCTCATACTCTCCTGAGATCTGCGATACCACGAGTTGGGAGTCCATCTGAACTTTGAGCTTCTTTGCTCCAATGGCCTTCGCCATCTCCATTTCGGTGATGAGGGCCTTATACTCAGCTTCATTGTTGGATGCTTGGAAATTGCATCTCATGGCATATTCAAAGACATCTGTTTCGTCCGAGGTGAAGACAATGCCTTCACCACTTATGTTCTTACATGACAAACCGTCAACACTCATCATCCTGGACTTGGTGCGTTTGCTCGCCATCTTCCCTGATGGGGTCAGCTCAGCGACAAAGTCGGCCAGCGCCTGACTCTTGATCGCTCTTCTGAGTTCGTACAATATGTCATAGTTAGTGAGTTCATGCGCCCATAATTGCACTCTTCCTACAAAGTCTAGCTTCCCCAGGATCTTCTTTAGGGGTTGGCTCATCAAGACTGTGATGGGATGATCTTGAAAGTAAGGTCTGATCTTTATAGAGCTAAAGACCCCCAAGACGAACATTTCCGACTCGAAGTACCTGAACTAAGCCGCACAAAGGGCATGGTTGGTGTAGTAAGTTGGTTCTCGCTTCTTCTCTGACGAGGATCGAGGCAAGAACTCTTTTACACATGGCGAGATAAAGGAAGAGCCTATCTCCGTACCTCAGCGAAGTTATCTTGGGTAGGGAACCCAAGTACTGTTTCAACCTCTCGAAGGCCTCTTGTGCCTCATCGCTCCATTCAAATCTCGTTGCTTTCCTTAGTAATAAAAAGAAGTGTGCATTCTTGTCCATCGACCTGGAGACGAAGCACCCTCTCAACTTTTGTACATCCTTAATGCACTGTGGAGGATTCATGCCGATTACGGCCTTCACCTTCTTCGGGTTGGCGTCAATGGCCCTTTCGCTCACCATGAAGCCAAAGAACTTGCCACCCCTTACTCTAAAGACATACTTCTTAGGATTGAGCTTCATCTTGTTCTTCTTGAGGGTTTCAAACGTTTTCAAGTCTTCCACGTGGTCGGATGACTTTACACTCTTGGTGATGAGGTCGTCCACATAGGCTTTGAGGTTTCTCCGAATTTTCCCTGTGAAGACCTTTTGGATGAGCCTCTGAAAAGTGGCCCCGGCGTTCTTCAAGCCGAAAGGCATCATCGTGTAGCAGAACACACCTTCGTCGGTGACGAATGCCATTGAACTTTTGTCCTTCCTCCTTATGAGATTTGATGGCATCTTGAGAAGGCATCCATGAAACTCAAGAGTTCATGGCTAGTGGTGGAATCGACCAGCTTGTCTATCCTTGGAAGAGAGAAATAGTCTTTCAGGCAAGCCTTGTTCAGGTCAGTGTAGTCGACACACGTTCTCCAACTTCTAGTGGCCTTCTTCACCATGACCACATTAGCGAGCCATTTCGAGTACCGACACTCCCGTATGAATGTGACTTCTAGTAGCTTCTTGACCTCTGCCGACACATCTCGACTCTTCTCTTTCCCCAGGTGTCTATTCTTATGCTTCACCGGTTTGAGCTTGAGGTTTATGCCGAGCTTATTCTCCATGAGGAATGTATCGATGCCGGGCATTTCGTTAGGGCCAAAGGCAAAGACATCTTGGTACTCCTATAGGAGCTTTGTCAGCTCCTCCTTGGTCGTCTCATCTAGCTTGTCACCAAGGTACGTGACTTGCTCTAGACGAGAGGGGTGCAGGATGACCTCAACCATTCTGTCGGAGGGGGTGGCTCTCTCCCTTTCTTCTCTTCAAGCATCGGGAATCTCTAGGGGGGCAATGTCCACCATAATGCTTTTTACCCATTTCCTTTTTTTCTCCTTCGTCGGTGAAGTTTCTTCTACCTTCAAGACAACCGTACCTTCTTCAGGTGTTTCATTCTTCCTCCTTTTCGAATTTGGCTCGGCCAAAGGCACTGCCTTTAGTTCGGCTGGGGGTACTACTTTCTCGGCGACAACACTCTTGTTGCTAAGGCATTGGACGTAACAAGCCCGGACGATCTTTTGATCGCAGAGAACCTTTCCAAGTTCTCCATCGTCTCTATGAAACTTCAACATGAGTAACATCATGTTTGGCGTCCTGTTGATCTTGTTCAGCATCGAACGTCCGATGAGGATGTTGTACGTTGACGATGAGCAACTTCAAGATGACGCGTCTCGCTTCACTTTTAGGCCCTATTCTTACTGGGGATGGACGCTTCCCATCGGTTAAACCTGGTTTCCTCCGAAACCCACCACCGGATGACTTATTGGGACTATCTTGTCAACGGTACATTCAAGGTTTGTGAGGCAGCTACTTGTGATCATGTCCCCTGAACTACCTGTGTCCACAAAGACCCTCTTCACAAAAGTGTTGGCCATCTTCATCTCAATGACAAGGGGGCCATCATGATGAAATTGGAGGGATCTGATGTCTGCCTCATTTAAGACAATAGGCTTCCCGAACTTGGGATTTCCTCGATCAACATGATTTGATCAAGGGACTTCTTGTGAGCTCTTGTTGATTTTTTTGTGAGATCGCCCCCTGGAGGGCCACCCGAGATGACTCCTACTTCATAGAAGTTAAACGAGGAGACTGAGGGCTCGGGCTTGACAGCCCCTTGTCTTGTTGGGACGGTGGTTGTGCTTTTGTCCTTTAAAAAGGAATCCATTTTTCGATCTTGCGCCAACTTCTTCAAGTGTGCAGCACGTTCTCGGCAATATTCTGCACTGTGTCTTTGGTCTTTGTGGTAGTGGCAGAAAAACTAGCTTTTGCTGTTACCTTGCTTCATCGAGGTTGGTTCCGGGAGTAGCTTGGGGTCGATTTTCACCAAAACGGCTTCTTGGTTGCGGTTCAAGATTTGATTAACGGCAAGGCTCCCCGGCACCATCCTTTTTAGCTTTCCCCGACCTTTCAATCCACCTCATCGTCCCCCCTCTTCCTGACCCCTTCTTCTTGAATTTGGGCTTCTCGATGCTCAGAGTCTCGGCCTTTCATCTTTCATTCCTTGATTTTTTTGCTGACTTTTCTTCGTGATGTTTCTCTCATCGATGCCCCCCATTTCCCAAGTCTCTTCCAGACCTCTCCTAGGTAGTGAATATTATGGAAGAGTAGGCTCATAAGAAGGGTAAGGTGATTTTTTTCCTTCTCCAACTTCATGAGCTCGAAGTCTTTCAAGATCTCGCTTCCCTTGATGATGCCTTTGACATAGGCCGTGCATGCTATCGTCTGATCGATCACGGTAATTTTCAAGCGTTCGTCGTTGAAGCGCTTATCATAGTCCTTCATTGGCTCCTTTTTTCCTTGCACAATGTCGAAGAGGTCTTCTGAACATTTATCAGTTTTCTCGCATGCCATGAGGTTATCCATGAAGATGCCTTATAACTCGTTGAAGCTATACAAGATGTGGCGAGGTAGGCTATCTAGCGATTTGAGGGCTTGTCCTTCCAGTGTGCTGACGAAGTGCTGGCAGAATGTAGCGCCATTCCTCTCCTGCGTCATCATCACGGCCTCATAGGCCATTAGGTGTTCTCAAGGGGAAGTCGTCCCATCATACATCTTGGTCTTCCCGATTCGAGTGTTCAGATTCAGTGATTAGCCATTATTTCTTCGCTGAAAGGGACCTTCATGGTAAGGTCGCTGCTTATCTACAGTCCCTAGAAGTTCCTTGTTATGTCGTCGTAGTCCCTCGATCTTAGACGTGTCATGACCGTCCCTCGTTGCTTCTGCAGCCTTTCGGCCTCTCTTTGCCGTATGATCTCACGGACGTCCTCCTTCATAAGGCTCTCTACTTAGCCCCCGGCTGCGTTTCTACTCCTCTTCATCACCTCTATACTTGGTCGTAGGTCTCCGCTGATTCTTCTCGACTTCTCTAAGATTTTAGTATTCGCGCTTCGCCTAGATACCTTCGATCTGCCCTTCGAGTTTGAGGAGGAAGAGCAGGAACCACTGAGGTTAAAACAGGGAGACTGCATCACTTGGGTGGTTTTGGACTCTTTGTCCTGCCTGTTCTTCGAGCGCTGGGCTCTTGCACTGGGGTTCTTCTTTGAAGTGTCTTCGTCGTGTCCCTTCCTCATCCTGACGTGCCTCACATATTTTTCATGTCTCCAAGGATGTTGGCCTGTAAGGCTTCCATCTCTTCCCTCGTCACACGGGGCTAGGTGCCACCTCATTTTCCAGCTGACGAGGTGGAGTGTGATTCTTCTTCCTGGTTTGACATATCACTGTTGGCTTTTGGTTGTTGATGTGCTTGAATGTGTTTTTTGTTTTTCAATCTCATGCGACTTCGGCTAGCCACTCCCCGCATGCGGCCCAAAATGTTTTGGGTATTTTTGGGTAAGAAGAGTGTATCCTCAAAGACAAAGGGGAGAAGTGCTCTAGTTGCTTGAGAAGAGGGTTTATGCTGACGAGTCTCGTCCACCGAGTGGTACCTAAAACAAGAAGCGCACATGAACTTCGCCTGGCATGATCCAGGGAACGGTCCTCCAACAATCAAGTGAGTCATAATATTCCAAATGGGTTTGCCTCTAAAGGGAAGTAGGCCTAAGGGGCAAATTGAAAGCTTTTTAGGGCAATCAAATGTGCTATGGAAAGGGAAAAAGACTTGAATGCTCTGGAGAAAGAGAAATAAATGAACTATCAATCAGTTGTCAAATCAATTAATTTTGAAGTGTGTGCATGCCCCTATTAATAGACGTTTTCCAAATGATGCTAGGGTTCAGCTCGCCCAGCGGGAAGCCGCCATGTGGACATTCCCTGCTTGGGCCTAGTGAAGATTTGACCCTTGGGGGCGCGCACCAGCTTCAGCCACGTGTCCAATGCATGTGGCCCTCCAGACTCTTCCAAAACCGTCCATGTGCTTTCTCCCCTTTCTAAGGAGATTTCGTTCAGCTTCGTTGATGTGTGCCCAGACGGTGGATACCTACCGGTTCCTCCCTCTCATGTTTCAGGGGGTGGCCATACCTCTCATATGTCCGGGCCTCGTCCGGCCCCTTTGGCGTTTAGGTCCTCTACGGCAAAGGAGGGTGATCTCTTGTCCTACTTTGGAAGGTGCTCTTGTCTCATGCTGGATTATGATGAAGCATATGGGCCGAAGCCAATTGGACAAAGGGATAGACCGGGGATGGGGCCCAGACAGTGATAAGAAGGCTCTTGGGCCAAAGGTAAGGCCCAAGATGAAACAAACCAAACAACATGTCTATGGACAACTTCATTTTACCCCACATCAATGTCTTAATTGATAACAGCGCGGACCAGGAGCTTTTGTCATTCATGGATGGTTACGCGAGAGATAACCAATTACTCATCACCAAGCAAGATATGCTTAAAACTACCTTGAATACTTAATGGGGAACGTATATTTATCGTGTCATGCATTTCAGGTTGATAAACGCTAGGGAAACTTACCAAAGAACATCACAAACCTTCTACATGACATCATGCACAAAGTGTTCAAAGTGTATGTAGATGATATGATTTTCAAGTCTTGACGCCGGGAAGGGCATATACCAAATCTCTGTAAGTTTTTGAGAGATTAAGAATATATAGTATGAGATTAAATACAAAAAAATGTGCCTTTGGCGTTTCATCGGGAAAGCTCCCAGGTTTCATAGTCAGTTTTAGGGGCATCAAGGTGGATCCTTCAAAAACCAAAGCGGTCATTGAAATGCCTCCCCTGAGTGCAAAGGAAGTAAGAGGATTCCTAAGAGGGCGTCAGTATATTAGTTCATTCATGAACAAAATGACTACTATATATGAACAAATTTTCAAAAAGTTGAAGAAGAGTGTAAAAGTCGAATGGGACGATCAACGCCAAAAGGCATTTGACAAAATTAAAGAATATTTGGCCAACCCACCTTTATTGGTCCCACCGACGCTAGGCACACCACTCATATTATACTCTACAGTCACGAGACTGCAATGGGGGCCATGCTAGCCAAAGAGGTCGATAAAAGAAAAGGCATTACATTACCTCAGTAAGAAATTCCTCGAGTATGAGAAACGCTATTCCACCTTAGAAAAGACGTGTCTCACTGCATGGGCAACTAAAAAACTAAGACACTATATACTCAACCTTAAAGTGTTTCTATGATCTTGGGAAGACCCATTAAAACACATCTTCCAAAAGGGCGTTCTTAATGCAAGAATAGCTTGATGGATCGCACTTCTATCCAAATTTGATCTCAAATATGAAAATGTGAAAAGCATAAAAGGTCACGCCATTTTTGAATATTTGGTGGACAACCCAGTAAAATGCCAAGAAAATGGGGAACAATAGAAATTTTTCGATGAAAATATCATGACGACCGATATGGAGACCTGTCTCATATCGTTTGACGTGGCATCAAACCAAAGAGGATATGGCGTGGGTGTATTGTTAGTATCACTAGACGGGGAACATACCCCTTTATTAGTGAAACTTGACCTCGAAGTCACTAACAACACAGCGGAATACGAGGCTTGCATCGCAGGACTACAAGCCGCGTAGCTATGGGGATTAAACCCTTAGGGTATAAGATGATTCATCCCTAATTGTCAACCAAATCTCGAAGAAATGGAAAATCAAAAATGAAGGTTTGGCCTTTTATGAAGCCCATTTAGAAAAGATAGCCGAAGACTTTAAAAAAATCCACTACACCTACCTTCTGAGAGAAGAAAACCAGTTCGCAGATGCCTTTACCAAGTTGGCATCTATGATCACTATCACTGCTAAAATCAAAATGATACCAATATACATCGAAAGGAGGGAAGAACCCGCTCACCACCATACGTTGAAGTGGACTCCCTAGAAAAAGTCCCATGTTATGCCGACATACGCAATTACAAATTAAGATAAGAAAATCCCCCCTGGGTGTGACGACCCATGGGCACAAAGGGCCATTTGCCTTCTCACTTCTCAATACGTGGTATACCCAGACATATTATATAAGAAATCCCCGCACGAAGATAGCCTACTTTGTGTTGGCGAAGAACAAGCAAAACGAATAATGGGGGAGGTGCATGAAGGAGTATGCGGTCCGCAAATGAACGAGCGCACACTCGCTAAGAAAATCATAAGACAAGGCTACTGTTGGACTACAATGGAAAAAGGTTGTAGCCAATATGTGCAAATATGCAAGCAATGTCAAATACATGCTAAACTCCAACATATGCCACCATCAACACTTTATTGACTTACTTTCCCCTGGTCTTTCTCGACCTGGGGAATAGATATCATCGGAAAAATAAGTCCTACTGGTACAGGCTTACATGAATACATCCTCGTTGCCATCAACTACTTCACCAAGTGGGTCAAAGCAGTGACCTATTCAAAATTAACTTCAAAACACTTTGCGAAGTTCATCAAGAACAACATAATATGTCGGTATGGAATCTCGCTTGAAATAGTCATTGATCGTGGATCCCATTTCAAAAAATAAATTGAAGACCTCTTGCCAGAATACAAAATACAGCATCGAAGGTCATCACCCTCTAGGCCACAAACAAACGGTATTGTCGAAGCATCCAACACGAACATTAAAACCATTCTCCTCAAAATGAGTGATACCTACAAATATTGGCCTCATAAACTTTCTTTCGCGCTCTGGGGATACCCGAGCACAGTTCGAACATCCACGGGCACTACACCATATTCACTTGTCTACGACATGGAGGCAGTCCTTTCCAATGAGGTTGAGATACCTTCCCTTAGGGGCGTGCTAGAAAGAAAAATTCTCGAGACATAATTGGTTATAGAAAGATACAAACATTTGGTCTAATTAGACAAAAGACATCTGAATGCCTTGAACAATTTTCGAATGTACCAAAGAAGTGTGGCTCAAGCCTTCAATAAAAAGGTGTGACCGCGTTTGTTAGAAGGAGACTTGGTTGAAAGAAAACTGAGCACCCATACGAGACCCACGCAGTAAGTTTAGCCCTAAATGGTGGGGACCGTACATTATTAAGAAAATACTTTCTAGCAGTGTGGTCCAACTCATGGATCTAGATGGATTAGAGTTTACACAACTAACGAATCTAGACCAATTAAAGAAAGATTTACGCAAAAGTTCCCAAGTCTAAAATCATAATGCCCATATATCATCCATAATGATGTTAGGAAAAAAAAAATTAACAACACCAAATCTTTTATCTTCACGAACTATGATTGGCCTATTCACATATGGATACGTAGGTAACCCTACAAGGGCCCGACCTATTTAAAAAAAAAAAATCATCATCATATTGCTTTACACGAACTATGATCGGCCTGCTTCCCATTCGGATAAGTAGGTAACCCCATAAGGGCTTGGCTTATTAAAATTTAAAAAAAAAAAAATCATAAACACTTCTCTTTCCATGAAATGCATGCAAAAATAGAATGTAGGCAGAATGCAACATGCTCTAAATTATGATCATACCACAAGAACTTCAAGTGTTCACTATGCTTTGGACTATGTCCATAGCAGAAAGCTCCAACTGTCTACTATGCCTTGGGCTGTGCCCATAGTATAAAGTGATGGGCTATGATCATTTATAAGGCTTCAAATTATCCAACATACTTTGGACTAATTATTAAAAAAACATATAATTTTGTAAAAAACATTATCTTTTCGGAAATCACAAAACAAGGGTGGGGGGTTTGACCACTCAATGTTTATAACAATTATAATTGAGCAAAAAAAATTTGTAATAAGGCTTTAATTTTATTTCAACCTTAAAGAAATTAACATTTCGGAAAAAGATATTCTTTTATTTTCGAAAAAGCATAGACGCAAATGAGAAGACAATAATTCATCATAAAAATTGTAAAGCTATATTCTCTGTATTCCCAGTGAAATTTCAAAAATTAGCTGGAGACCAGCCTACACGTTCCAAAATAGAATGCATTCTTGTGTCAAAACAGCAATCAAAAAGAAAGCGATGCGAAATGAAATTAGTGCAAACTGAATTAGCAATAAGGAAAATGTGATTAATGATCTTTTTATTCATATTAAAGTCCAAAGTTACAAGGATTCCATAATCACAAAACAATTCATAGTGGGAATCAACAGATGATACATCAGAAAGAAATCCTACAAAACTAAGGACTCATGTACTTCATTCCTCTTTCTCCTTGGGAGGGAGACGATCGTTGGGGATGGACACACTTGTGCATGCCTCGTCTTTGCGACACCATATGAGATACGTCTTATTTCTTTTTTTTGGGAGGCGCTTCCTCCATAGGATGAACTCTCGGAGTCGGGGGCTTCGCCTTAGCTTTCATCTTCGTTGGCAGAGGTTTCTTCTTCGGTTGGCTTGGAGGTTTCGCTCGCCTCTTTTGCTCTTGCTTCTTTTTCTCCCTAGACTCTTTTTGCTTGTTAGAACCTTGGGAGATCATCCACGCAAGGTAGTGACCTGTCAGATATGGCCACAAAGTCTTACGCGGAACCGCCCCACGTAGACTCTCCTTCCAATAGTCACCCCGAACCTCTAGTTGCCTATCACACAACTTTAAGCTAGTTTTGGTAACAGTATCTACCTAGCAATCCTTTGGGCTAAACCATATGGAGGCATTATCCGAATGGGATAAAATGCCAATAATTGGGTAAGACTTACAACACGACTATGTGGCACCTCCTAAACACATCCCACAATGGTGGTAAGATGCCACCATGCGACCTACTAATGGATCATGGGGTTCCCACCAAGAAAAAATGAGCCACTCATCAAAAGTCTTCTCCTCATAAAGCCTTAGATGGGAAGGGAATTGTTTACGCATGAAGGAAAGGAGAAAATTCGGCTTCTTCACTGAACGTAGGTGTTCAAAAAGCCAAATCCACAAAAAAAATTAAAAAAAAAAAACTAAAATAAAATAGAACAAATTTGAGACAAAGAAAAGGATCGAAAGTGTTCACAATTTGTTTTATTGACTATGAAACTTATTGCATTTTATTTGTTTTGCCTATACTTTTGTTAAAACCGCTGTTACTCGCGTATGTTATGTTTTTCTTAATTTTTAAGTCATTTCCTAAGAATAGGAGGACATGAGAACATGTATGGGTATTGAATTGGTTGAGCAAGAACAACACTGAAACAAGAGACATGAATATGTATGGGTATTGAATTGGTTGAGCGAGAACAAGATTGAAACAAGAGATACAAGCAAACAAGCGCATTTTCGCATGTTTTCGTAGTTTGAGGACAGATTAGTATTTAGACTCTAACTTTCAAATACGGAGATTCAATTGACCTGCTTCAATGCGATATTGAAAGGTAAGATCAAGGGCTACAACATTCGTGTTTCACACTTTTCCAATTTCTGAATGCAAGAGGGTCAAAATTGGTGTAGAAGTGCCGCCTGTCAACTTGACCCGGCAGGGTCACTTTTCACCTTCATCCGTACCCGGCCTGGTCATTTAAAAAACCCGTTCCATTGCTAAAGTGCCTAACCCGTCAGATTCTCGGGCGTTAAACAAGCTCGATCGGGCATAATTCGGCTCTAGGCTTTCGCGTCTTGAGCTGAGTTTTAGCGTCAGGTTTTTGGAGAGTGTTACTGTTAGGCTAATTTGTTTATTATTTAGTTTCCTATATAAAAACTTCCTAGGTTATTTTCCATTCATTCAGTTAGTTTTTAGTTTTAGTTTACTCTAGTTCATTATTATCTCCATTACTTTAGAAGATTCAAGCTTTATTCTTAAGAGATTGCAAACAACTGTTGAAGAACTCCATTGATCAAATATTGATCTAAATAGAGGTTAAGTATTCATTTATTTACTCTCTATGTTTGATTTGATCATGGTTTACAATATTATTATTGTGATTTTTTCTTTGAATTTGAGCGAGTAGTTCCGTTATTCTAGGGTTCGGGCTAGCCCAATAATGGTTTATTGAGTTTAAAGGTTGGATCTTTATTATTGTTGTTAATACTCTATTGTTTATTGATGATATTTGTAGGGTTCTTAATGCTTAAAAATTCACTGGCCACGAATTTATATGATCTAGATATTAGGTGAAGAACCAAGAGGTGAAACTTTAATATTGGATAATTGAGATTTAATCACGAGAATAGGTTTATTCTCTTGACACCACTAAATAATTATCACAGATCTTAATGGGTTTAAGTTGATTACATAACAATGAGAATAGGGGATTGATCATTTTAGATACATTGTTATACTTTGAGAGGAGATAATAATTAACTCAAGATTATTGGTCTTCATACGTATGTATTCGCAATAGTAATATGATTCAACTATGTTGATAATCGTTTTTGTGGTGAAACTTGATCCTAGATGCTTTTAGTCCTTGATATTCCATCATAATTGAGTTTGTTTTTAATTTAGTTAATTTGGATATAATCAATCATTCAACGATTCGATTTGCTTTTATTTTAGTTAATTTGGATATAATCAATCATTCAACTATTCGATTTGCTATAGTTTAGTTTGTGAACTGACAAGTATTAACACTACTCCCTGTGGATACGATTTTTTTATTACTGTAATACCCTTGATTTTTATAATACTATATCAATTTTATTATGAGAGAGATAAATACAATTTTAGATTTTTGTTTAAGTTTGGGTTTAGAAAAAGGTACTTTATACTAGTTTATGG
>ONZA01016500.1:3251-16527 GCA_900322205.1 Kewa caespitosa | reverse complement strand
TGAGATTATAATTTATACAGTTTAGCTAACATATTAAACAAATTTTGTTTGATTAGTAATTATTTTCATAAGTTACCATTAATAATAATATTACAGATAAATATTATTTTCTTTGATTACTTAAATTAATATATATTTACCAATTGTGAAAATATTTCTTGCCTTCATTAAATCTGTTAGCCGATTTTTTTCTAGTAATTATTTTCGTAAGTTACCATTAATAATAATATTACAGATAAATATTATTTCCTATGATTAACTTACTTAATTAATATATATTTACCAATTGTGAAAATATTTCTTGCCTTCTTAAAATCTGCCAGCCGATTTTTTTAGTAATTATTTTCGTAAGTTACATTAATAATAATATTACAGATAAATATTACTTTCTACGATTAACTTACTTAAATTAATATATATTTACCAATTGTGAAAATATTTCTTGCCTTCATTAAATCTGCCAACCAATTTATTTTTAAAAACGTGTGATGTGGCATAGAGTGAATGGTAGAGTGTCTAACTTAATTACAAGTGAAATTCTTTTCATTTGAACAATTCCTATTGGTACACCTAGGAGAGAGAATGATTTTTATTGGTCCAATTAAGATAAGCTAAATTATTTTTTTTCTCTTCTGATAGCTCCTCTAGTATAGGTTACTAGATAGATATATAAATTTAAATTTAGCCCATCTTCATAATTTGTCTTTCTTAGGAACATAATCAATTTGATAATGTTTGCCAGATATGCAAATGAGAGGATAAGTTGTGATTTGGGTTTGAAGATTTGATTCTCAAAAGGTTAAAGGTTTAAGAGAAGGGGGATATGAAAGCGAAATGGAGGAATGGGATAAAGGTATCAAATGGGAAATGCGTATGAAATATGGACATTATCCGTTCACACAGGAGCGACATTCATCCAAGGGGTTTTCCTTTTAGGTTCCGTTTGGCTGGGGTAAAATCATTTCCCCCTCAATGTGTTCCTTTTTCTCTAAGTTTATATTAGGTGGGGAGGAAAATCATTTTCCCCAAGTTAACCCCTTCGATTAGAAATGGGTTGATATAAACAATGAGGAGGGAGAATCAACTTCCCCCCTTTAACAATGAAAAATATTTAATCTCTATCATTCTTAGAAGGAGGGAGGTGGGAAAATAATTTTCCTCAATCCATCTAATTTTGTTCCATCTAACAAGGTGACATGGAGGAAAATGATTTTCCGTCCAACCAAACGAAACCTAATAAACTTCAAGGTTTGATTCGTAATCGTAGGTAACAAACTAACAAACGACAGGTAGGGAGTAACTAGCAACAATCTCCGGCCACTGAAATCTTGCTTGATTACCTCAGTGTAAAGTTATCATATGTATCTAAGTACCTCGGTTGAAAGAAACATAGAACAACATAGCCTTAATTCCAATTCATTTGGAGCCTGCTAGCATTGGATCAAAACTGAATATTCACAAAGTACACACCCAACACACACAAAATCACAAACACACAACACAACAAACTCTCACAGCACCCACACACACATTCGCAAATACACACCTACATTCAAACACCCCCCAAAACCACCACCACCGGAAAAACCTCAAACAACGAAGGGATCAAACATCGTGATGTAGACCAAAAAATTTAAGGCAATCCAGGTAAGCAGGATTACAAAATTGTAATGAAGATAAACAAGAGAAGGAAGAAAGCAATTAGGAACAGACCATTCAAAACGGTCGTAAACCATTCAATGGTTAATCACAAGCTGTATGGGAACTAAAACCCAGTAACATTTCCTTCATAAGACGTTGAAGCATGATCTCATTGACATGCTATGATCAACTGTTACAAACAAACCCACCTCACCCAAGCACCCTACCCATCGCTACGAAAGTGAAACAAGAGTTGACAAATTAACCTCATTACTTCTCGATTACTTCTCGATAAATATGCTCTCTTACACAATGATGGCGACACTGCTCCACGTTCGACACAGCACGGACCTCAAGGCAAGACCCCGCAATAGGTACCTCGATTAACCTAGTTGATCAGGGGTGAAACGGACTTCTAAGCAATATGGGTCAATGGGTCTACACTTGCTTGTAGAAGAGCACATAGGCCTGGTCATGTAAGACCTTGCTCGTTGGGACCACGGTGACAGCTGCATCGTCAAATCGTAACCATTGCCCTTTGGGGTGTCGAGCATCAGCAGTGTAATGTCCCTTGGAGGGGTCTCTTCCATGGTGGGTGATTGTCGCCACAAGCTCGTATTTCCGACTCTGTATGAGCAAACACAAGATATAAGGAAAAATCCCTTCATCTTTACTCAAGGCTGAATCTGTGTATCTAGGATATCCATTTTAGACCATGAGAGAGCTTAATCCAAGGTAGTTTAAAACTTTTTTAAAACTCAGTTTATTTCATTATTATTATTTTGACCTTGAACGATTTACTTGTCCATTTCGTAATTCATTTCTCATGTGTAGAAAACTTGCACATCTTCGTGGGCAAAAACGAGACCAAAGAAATACAGGCTTCTATCTTCCTGAAAGAAAACTATCTCTAAAACTTTTCAATTATGCAAAATTCAAATATAGAGAGAAAATTTTGTTCTAATCACTTGTGAAATATGCAAAGAGGATCCAAGCATGCAGTAGGGAGGACAATTGTTCTATGCCCTGGCCCCTGAACTATATTTTGCAGAGAAACCTCGTGAAAAGAATAGACCATTATTCAAATTTATTATCCATATGTTTTGGCAACTGTATATCAAATAGAAATGATTTTTGAACCCTTTGGGTCCACAAAATTTGATGTACTTTTACTTAATGGACTATTCAAACCAGGCAATTTCAGGAAAGCCACAGGAAAATGCTCCCGCCTTATCAAACATACCAAAATCTCTTACTGCAATATACAAGGATCAATTGAAGGTTTATATCTGTGAGTCTGACCTACAAAACCTAAAGATGTACCAGGGGAGAAGAGAGACCCTTATTTTAAAGTGAAACCCTATGTTTCTTCTCTCCTTGTGTGGCTATAAATTTAAATGGAAAAGAATACAACTCCAGGTACAACACATTTGCAGTCATATTTAATACTTAGTGCCTAGGCAATCTAGATCAAGGGAAGGGCAGAAGGAGCATAAATTCTACCTCGTTTGTAGATGAAACAAGGAGCTCGCGTCCTAATACCATTTCAAGGGGAAAATGCACAGGTTTGTGCAGCTTAGTGCTTCCTTGACTTCCATAACTGAAGCGCATCAGATGCAATATCATTATCTTTGACAGTGTTTGTATCTTCACAGCTTTGCTAGCGCTCACAACTCCAGCCTGAATCAGGCACAATAAATAACAGTTAGCAGCTTATAAACAAATAGAGACATGCAAATTTTCAAATTTTAAAGGAAGTTGGTTTTCAGCATCCGGAAAACCAGAACGGCCAACAAAATATGTTTATGATCCATTAATAGAAACAACTGCAAATTTAAGTGAAAAAGTGTGTACATATGAAGGTGGGCAAGGGAGTCCTTCAAAAGAATTGCAAGATTTGATGCAAAGGAGCCGCCTACTCCCATTGATCTTGAACTTCAAATTTCAACTAAACATTGTTACCCACCTTTACATAGCAAAATTCACACACATTCTCTAGGAAGAAAAGCACAAGCAGCTAGATGATCATGGAGTAAAATGATGCCTCAATCAAAATTATTGTCGCATACTGATGAAGATTCATTATTTGAGTGGAAAGACCCAAATCTGGAGGCAGGAAATGAAATCGAGATGGACATACTATAGTACATCATTTACCAACTAGCATCAAGCGAGAGCTTTGGATAAATAATGAATTAATGATCACAGAGTTGATATAAATTTACTATTCGGATCTAGCGTGTAATGCGAACACCCTTTCAGTTTTGCACAAGTGACCCCACCTAGAAAAGAGCCTCATGAGAGGCAATGAAAATTGATTTGAAGGTTACTCATTCGCTGTAAGTTTTGTTTATCCTACAGCAACAACATTTAATCTGAGCAAAAATTATCAGCATCCAATCAAGATAATCAACGAATGATCAGGTGCCAATTTATTACTTTACAGAAGTTTGGATCAATGTAACGATGTAGATTCAGATACAGATCTTGTACTTACGTACGAATACATTTAAGGTGAGGGGATAATGCATTCATGCTTAAAGATAAAGAAAAGAAAGACGACATTCAATCTCAACCAAAAGATTGATTCTAATGGTTTTTGGAAGGAGAATGATAGCTCAGGACATAAGAAAATTTCGCAGAGTACTCGCTGTCACAGCACATAGTATTACTCTTTACTTTTGTGCTCAATAGTTGTATCTTCCTCATATTATAAAAATATGGGATATTTTACAGGGTACCCTTGTAGTCTAACAATGTATATTAACATTTCCGCTCACCTTTTTTCACTCTTACTTCTCCTTTCATTTTGAAATCTTATCTCTACACTTTTAATTTAAGAAAATTGAATGCTAAATCCAAGGGTTTACCGATGAAAGTTTCATACTATAAATGTTTAAAATAACTTGATTCTAGAATAACTTTCCATTCATTTTTATCGATTATGCAACTTTTTTTAAAGTTTGCAAATAGATGATAAACAAATGAAATACTTTGGAAAAAAAAAATAAAAAAAATATACATGCCATGCATTTAATGTATTCACTAGGCTTTTCGGAAAAACAAAAATAAATAGAAAAAAGGAGATAGCTCACTTAATTGAAACACTAACGTCCTTCATTTTGTTGAAAAGCTAATCAAAACTACAGGTACCCTGTAAAATAAACTTACAAAGTTTGGTAAACTGTGAATTTTTCAAAAGTATTGTGGTACCCCACATTTTCTATTTGGTATCCCCATAGTTTAGTCAAGTCTATATGGTACTTTTTTAAATGAAATTTACACATGGTACCCCTTAACTATCGCGAATTTGAATTATGTGACCATTACTTGGTTAACATGGGTAACGATGTTATTTTTTCTATTCTCGGACCGTTATACCCTTCCGTAGTCAAGAGGCCCCTTATATTTTTCTTTGTTATTCAAACTTAAGCCCTTAGAAAATGTCTCATACATTCATCTTCATCCCCATAGATCAAAATCTCTTCATCCCCAAAACCATAACCCAAATTTTTTCCACTCTTCCCTCTCCATCTTTGAAACCCAAACCCTAACTCAAAAGGATAATTTGCAGGGCCACATTGATCTATTATAGCTTCAAATATCAGCTAATTTTGAGCAAATTCTTTGAATAATTCTCACCCCAAAGGCTAGATCTGAGTTGAAGTTTAGCAATTTCGCTCATAGATAAATCGTTCTTTTTTCGTGAGTGAATAAAGCAAGTTGTGGGGATGAAGCGTTGTAACAATTTTCCCCATTTGTGAATTTTCTTTTCCAATTTGGATGCGATGTAGTGTGCTGCAACATCAGGTTGGGGATATTCAATATATTGATGTTTTAGATACTTGTAAGCATCAATTTAGCATATATAAAAACTGATCTATTGTTTGATTTTGATGTATTATCATTGGAAAAGAATTTGAAATTCTGGGTAGTATGTTTTCACAACCAAGTAAACAATAAGAAGTTTCTTTTGCTAAACAAATTTCACCAAATATTCATCAAACAGAATGTAAGGATTAATCACATTTACTATGTTTAGAGAATAATTTGTTTTAAATGGGGAGAAGGGATAGGGCATAATGAGGGGATAGATAGAAATTAAGGAAACCCAGATAGTGTTTGAAAGGAAGAGAGAAGGAGGGCTAAAAGTTGTTAGCGGTAATTTCGTCACATCCAAGTCAAGACATAACGATATCAAACCAAAATGTAACATTTGATAGGTAAAATGGTCACATAATTCAATTATAACAAATCTAAGGGGTACCATGCGTAAAGTTCATTTAAGAAAGGTACCATGTAGATTTGACTATACCAGAGGCGTACCATATAGAAAATGCCAAATATTTTCTATATAAGAACAGACATCTTTGAAAATAAACTGAAACAGCCAACTTTTGGCACTAAATCAAGGCATGTAGCTTCAAGGAGGCTAGCAAACCTAATTAGAAACCCAAAGAAAGGCCTCAATTAGTTCTAAGTTGAAGAGTGGCAGTCGAGAGGGACTTCACCCTGTTCCAAGTATTGAAAAGACGATTACGTAAAAACTCAATTACCTTCCTAGTGCTTGGCGCTCGGTACCCTTCAAGAGTTTCTGGCGCAGAGAACAGGCGAAGTGCATCCTCAATAGTATGGACAGCCTCAGGAAAAATATCCAGATGTAGCAACAGATAAGGCTGGACTGTAGCAGAATCCTTGTTTCCTGTTCAACATGCATATTGAAAAGAATGTAAGTGCCTAACATAGCCAAATTATGGAGTATTTCTAGAGTTAAATGTATGTCCAGTCATAACACAAAAAGAGAAAATATTAGACAAAAACATAATTGAGACCTAAAGAAACTGCAGTGGATGCCTAAATTTCTGGCTCACCGTGCACATGAAATTTCAAAAATCAACCCTAAACAAAATGAATGCTACTCCCTTCACAAAGATATTGAGACTTTCCAGAATGCGAAGTCAATATTCAAGCCTCCTAAACTTTTACCACAGAGAAGTAAAAAGGTACAAGGATTAATAACATTGAAGTACATTTCTAGGATTTGTCTTTATAGTTTCCAGAGATACAATTTCCGTAATTTTAGCCATAAGATTCTGTAAGATCTGTATGGTCGAGGATTGATCTCAAAAACTGCAAAAAAGTCATATGGGAAGGTCGATTTCGGATGGAATGAATAGTTCTAAAATAACCGCATCTCCAGCAATCATGGCAGAAATAAACAACAAAATTCGGAACATAAATTATCAAATTATGAGCCAAGACAGGCGATAGCAGTCACAACCAAGCAATCTTCAACCACTTTGAGAATCAATTTATAATAACACTGATCAAAATGAAGCCTAATTGACTGCAGGTCAAATCATGCGAACCTTTTGCCTTGACTACACTTCTCAATTGTCCACCAAATATCGCGCTTAGTTGTGATGGAACATAGCTCTGAGTTCTTGTGACAGCAGATTTGTTCTTTGGGCCAACAGTCTCCCATTCATCATCCTCCGAAGAAGAAACAAGTTGCAACTTGCTACCAGCAGCGTTAGAAAACTGCCCATCAAGCTTGAGTAATTCATCATGTATTTGGTCCATGACAAAACTTAAGAACTCCTGAGCATCTTCTTGCCTAAAGAAAAAGAGTCAAGTATTATTTTATTGAACCTAATGACAAAAATCAGAAAACATAAATCATCATTGAAAAGATGCTAGCCTAACGCACAAATGAATAGACAAGTTGAATCCTAAATTCCTAACAAGCTATCTGATTCACATTCTAAAGAAAGAGAACAGCATTGCATATGATCAACAAGCCAAGTAGCAAATCCCAAAAACTTATAAAAAACTTGTTCTACAACAGTTTCATGCCTAACCACAGCAATGAATCAGTATTAGAAATAACGATTGCTTCTAACCCCGCTTTGACCAACGGAAAGTGCTGGTGGATGTGACATCAGGAGTTAAAAGCTAAAACCCAAAAGAATCGTCTTGTGGAAGAAGTTCCAATGGCAACAAACAGAAAATATACTCATTTCAAAGAGGTTGCAGTACAAAAGTAAAACTACTTCACACTGCAACTACAGACCTCGTCCTGCCAGAGAAACCACTCGGCACATCTGGAGTGAAATTCTTCACCACATCTTCAAACATGGCAGGGCTAAAAGGCCTACCGGTCTCAATGATAGCTGGGTCCTTCTTCTTCAAGCTTGAAGAACCATCGGGCATATCAAACTCCGATATAAAATCCGCAAACGCAATCAATGTTGGATAGCCATCCTAATTATAATAGTAACCAACCATGAGCAACCACAGGTACCAATTATGAACTACTAGTGCATATATAGAAAAATATATCCTGGGATCCAAAAGCCAAAAACTACCTTAGGGATCACTCGATTTCTCAATTCCTGCAAGAGCTGCACAAAAGGAGAGCAGGACAGAAGTGCCTGCAAAGTTGCATTGAGGAAACACAAGTTCCCAGCATTGATCAAGCCCCGAGGTAGCAAATCACTAATTATAGCAATGCTACCATTAGAAGCTTTCTTCACTGGTGACTCACCACAAACAACACCGTTCGAATACGTCCCCTTTGAGCTTACAGCTTCACCAGCTTGTGGAGTACTTGGACACTGATGAGACAGAAATGTTCCATCACTCTCCAACAGGCTTAAAGAAGCGAGATTAGCAGTATTTTCTTTAGCTTCCTTCACGCCATTGCATACAGCATTCAAATTTTTGGACCCCTGAATGCTTCCGTTTTCCTTAGGGACCTCTCTAGATCCTGGCAAAAGCTCCTTTAGATGCACCGATCTATCATCTTTCCTAACCAAATTTCCTGATTTAACTGAAGAAGCTGGTCTACTTCTAAATTCACTATTTACACCACTCAACAGAGCTCCTGAGACAACAGGCAGAGAACCAAACTGGAGTTCATTGTTGGTTGCAGGAATTCCAGAATTCCCAGATGGCCTCTTTTGCAAGGACCTGATTTCATCTTCAGTGAAAGATCCAAACACTATAACCTGCACGGACAGCCAAAAGATGGTCAATACATGGTGACAAAGAAGAACATGAGCAAGCACCAATTGATCCAAAATGCAGATACATATACGTAAAAAATAATAGATCACAAATTGATCATGTGATTGCATCAAGCGACTACGCATCAAAATCAGAAACTTAACCAAAAAGGGGAGGTGCAAGAGTCAAGCAAGCAGCATAACTTTATCAAGGCAATGGGAAAATTTCTGACATAATTTCCATTCTATGTTCAATTGTAGGATGACAGAAATCTGGACAAAACACAGAAGAGCTCCAAGATGGGGCGGGGGACAAATTTAATGCACTAGACTTCTAATTCATAGTCTATACAACTATGCCAATATGACAAACCACAATCACATAAGTCAAGTCAATTTATAGTCTATACAACTATGCCAATATGATAAAGCACGATCACATAAAGTCAAGTTACCATAGCATAGAAAGCTTTTCCATATAATACACCCCAACAAGTCTTAATATACTAGAAATACAGCACATGTCATTCTGCAAGGACAGAAAAAAGACCAAGATCCAGCAACTGCAGAGTACGACATATCCCTCAGTACAGCTTCCATGACAGACCACAGGCATGGAGACAATGAGTCATACAGTTCAACTGTTTCAATACGTAACATGGATTCTCTACAAAAAGCATACTTAAACTTCATAGATTAAACAATTACATATATGAAAAATCACAGCTACTCGAACGGCACCACTTCTATATCTCTAAAGCTTCTAACTTAACTCAGCAGCACAAACCAAAACCAACCGCAGAGCAGTGTGGATCAATTAAGCTCACAGAAAAAGATGCTGAATGCGTCAGAATCTCCCTCATAGCATTGAGCTTGACAGGAAGTTATCGTGCCGTTTGTTTCGCACAAGGATTGACAAAATAGCCATTGAAGAAACCGTAGACATCAAAGTACCATAAATAAAGAATAAAACTTTTACACTTTTATCTATCATATGAGTAGCACTACATTATTATTCGACCTCTACAAGCTTTAGCAAAATATAGAAGTTTGATCACATTTGAAGCAACCTTTACATAGGCGAATTACTGCAGCCTGCACGGAACACATGCCCCTTATTGGATAGCACTTGACAAAAGCTAAATAGAGATATGATTGACATGAATCAAGGAAATGAGTGAATATCTCCTCACTATCAGAACTAGTTCTCCCTACCTTGCTCTTTGGACTTCAAAGCTCATTATAATGCAACCTCACGCACACCTTTAAATATCTCTCAAACTCTCCCTCAACATGGTCAAAACATTCCAGCTAATTACACAAAGATCTTTCCTACAGTGTGACTTTGAGACTTTAGCCTTTGAAGTTACACCTCAAGGACCACTAGAATTTTCATACCAAGAATGTGATATGAATACCACGATTTCATGCATAAGCCCAAGCTAATTACGGGCAAAGATCCAAATTTATTTAGACTGTGAACATCTGAACTTAGTTTTTTCTTTCACTCTTGCAATTCCACAAACAGATTGTGCTCAAGATTCATTTCCACCCGACCACCTCCAATTCTGCCCCACTACCAGAGTACCAGTACCAGCCACCCACATTATGCTGATGTCCTCTAAACAACCCCATCTCCGGTATTACCTATTGTCATGCAATTCTAATCAATAAAGGAGCAGAACTCCTTGGAAGGAAACGAATTTCAAACTTACATAAGCTGAATTGAAAACCTACCTTATAAGTGTTCGCTTACTGATCAGTTTATAAAGTTCGACCTAGTTTCAACTTTTCAGTCAAAATAAAGGTCCAATCCACAGTAACCAGAAGATTCACTGTTTTTTTAACCTTCAGACATTTATGGAGTAAATCAAGATAGGTTCACTAAATTGTGTGCACTTCTTCATTATCATGAGCAGACCGTCGTTCCACACTGGATCAAGGGTCAAATTGAACAAAATCTCTGTAAATATGAGCGTAAGGCTGCATACATTCAAACCCCATTGCCTACTCTTTGTGCGGAGCCACTTTAGAGGCACTGGGGTATTGGAATACAATATAAGCAAGAAATAGACTATGTAGCCCTCCTAATTGACATATTGTCAATATGCAGTTCGTTCACCAAATCTATTACTTCCATAATCTATTACTCTGAAAAATGATTCTGGAATCCTTGATGTAAAAATTAATCTTTAAGTTTCTTTGGGAAATCCCTGTTTTTCCCCTCCCCCTGAATAAATAACATATCAAGAATAATTCATAAACATCAAATAAAATATTTTCTAAAAGGAACAAATAAATCAGATTGCAGTCCAAGGCAATATTCACAAGCTGGAAAGTACCATGGTTCCTGGAGGGAACTTCCACTCTATACCCGTCAAACCATACAATGAACTTGCTGAATGACGAATCTGTACTTGCTCGTTGTACTCTACGCATAATAAGCCTATGAGCATTAAGTAAGCATAAAGTTACAATGAAGTGCACCACATAAATCAGAGAAAATACTGTCACTAGTAGTATCCAAGCCAATGCACCCTAATGACCAACCAAGTTGGTTTTCATTGACTGATTTCTCATTACCTTCAGTCCACAAAACACACCATCCGCCATGGTGTCACAACAACAACAACAACAACACCCAGTGAAATACTTCCTCAGGCATGATCTGGGAAGGCCAATATATATGCAACGCTACCTCGAACTAGTGTAGATGAGAGATTGAATCCGAGACTATCCTCCATTGTTATAAAAACATAAAATACAAGCCCCTCCCACAAACAGTTACCACAGGTGTTGCCATGAGGCTCAAACTGAAGTTCCCAAGTTCATCTGCAACTATTCAATACCAACCTCACTAATTCATCGAGCGATTCCCTTGAGAAGCAAAGCATTGAATTTTACGTATTGTACTAGATTTCGATAGCAACATCATCCGAAAATCAAAACAAGACTACCCTTTTCCCTCACAAGTCAGCTCACTCTCATACACCTACTAAAGAAAACATCTTTACGGGGAATAACAAATCGCAACCCACTACGATTCCGCTCACTATAAACCAAACCAAACTAAACCCACAACAGAATCAAAACTACAACAACAATGAAGGGGAAATGAACTAAGAAAATATCTTCTAATGAAGAATAAAAATCAACCCACTTGAATTGAGATCAGTATCGACCAAACCAAACCACACCAAACCAAACACAACCCAAAACAGGATCAAGACGACAACAGCAAAGGTGGGTATTGAACAAAAGAAAACATCTGTAAGTGAAGCTCAGTAAAATCCAAGCCAAACCAAACCAAACCAAACACAACCCAGAACAGAAACAAACCTACAACAGCAAATGGGTGTTGCAAAAATGACTAAAAGACACAAACTTAAAAACTGAAAGACAAAAAAGAGTTACCTTAGAACTGTCCATATTGTGTTGGTGAAGAAGGGTTATGAGTAAAAGGGGAAGAGGGTATGTCAAAAACAGGAAAATGGTGAGACCCAGTTGGAGAATTGTTGTTGGGGTAAGATAACCTGATTGAAGAAGACATGAAATTGAGCAAAGATTATTTGAAGGTGATGGAAACAACAATACAGCATATCATATAACAGGGAAAATTTGTTCTCTTTTTTTATTTTTCCTGCTCTAAATCAAATCCCTTTAATACAGTCCGTGTGTTTGATCATTTACTACTAGACTGAAATTTCGGGAAAGATTGACAGAGAAGAAAAGTGGGTTTGAGAAAGAAAGGGGAAAGGAATGAGGGGTTTGGGGAAAAGAATTAATTAGGTTTTGGTATGGAGAATGAAGGGTTCTTTGTGCCCAGGAAACAAGGGCATGTTTGGATGGCGGTTCAATAACAAGAGAGGTAATTGTAAACTTTGGAATGGAACCCTTTGAGAATTGAGACCTTGATTCACAGTCGTTCCACAATCGTCCCTTTCGGTTTGCCTTTAGCTCTTTTTTCTTTTCTTTTTTTTTTCTTTTTTTTTTTTTTAGTTTAACATTGATATTTTGAAACTCATTCGGTTGCATTGGACTCGCATGAAAGAAAATATTTGTACTATTTTTTAAGAATATATGATTAATATCATAAATACGTTTCATAATTAGTTATTACTGGGAACTCAAATGGTAGCCTAGTGGTTGGCTACCCACCCTATGACATTGAGGAGGGTCTCTTAATGCGGAAGAAGGGGTGAATCTGAATTAAACTAAACGAATAAGCTTTAAAAGAGTCTGGTCCTTCATTTATTTATTTTTTTAATACATAAAATTTAGGGGGTGTTTGGTTGATTGAAAAAAAAAAAGTACATGAACTGAAAAGTCTTTAAGAGCACAAAAACTCAAATAGAACAGATGCACGTTGCAACCACTTACATGACATTAGCATTACATCATTAATGTATTTCTTTTTGTTTTTTACCTCCTACAAACGTGATAATCTTTTTTCCCTTTATAATCAACTAGATGATGCTCATGCGATACACGGAGATAATATTTCAATCATTAATGAGAAAAACAAATTGTTAGCTAAAGTATGTAAAAAATATTCAAAAGAAAAATAGTAAACAAAGAAAGAATAAAGTACGATGAGATATGAGACCTTACACATAGACAACGAGGAG
>ONZA01016493.1:0-26230 GCA_900322205.1 Kewa caespitosa | reverse complement strand
GTTAGTTTTTTTTTTTTTTTTTTGGTTTTTTTTTTTGAAGGGACTATTCACGTTAGTTAATGGTCAGAGTAATTTATTTTTTATGTAGATTCTTGTGGAATCAAATAATGAATACCTAAAAAAATTGATATTACTTCATATTTTACGTTAGTTACTTTCCAAATTTGGATTCAAGGGTTTTGGATGGAAATGGAGGAGAGAGAAAGGGAGAAGATTGGTTCAAGTGAGAAAATACTCCATACATGAGAAGTGAGAACTAATCTAGGCCGTTAGATCAAGAAGATCAATATCCGAAAATTCACGCGCCTCACATTCCTCATTAATGTAATTTTGGTAAATAAATAAGTTTTGGGGCATAGGGCTGTCTAATCATAGAGGGTGGTGGGGGTATATTGGTCAAACCTCTTTTCCTTTTCTCTCTCCTCCTCAAACTCCACCCTTCCCCTTCTCTCTCATCCAACCTCATGTCAAGCACCTCGTCGGGGCTGAACCCTCCCGTCGCCTGAGCTGAACACTCCCCTTGTCAGAGCTGTTGTATTCCCTGTTACCTTGAACTGCTTCTCATCTCTCTTTTTTTTCTTCTTTACTCTCTTTTCTCTCCGCCTATAAGGGTATTTACCCTTGTGGTGCTGGGATGGATTTTGCTCCTATGAGCTCTTGACAACAACAAACCCACCGCGCGACAATGGAGGTTGTGTATGGGTAACGCCAGCATGGTCACACTTTCGGTGAGGTGTTGGGGCTGGGTTTTTAGTGGGGATGATTGTGGTACGATGTAAATAATTTTGCAGGGGGGTTTGTGCCCGGATTCCAACGAGCACACATTCGAGGAAAAGGGAGCTTCCATCCAGATATATTGTAAAATAGTGTCACTTTAAGCTTAAAATATATCAACTATTGTAACAAATGTATCTCTATTATAAAAAGTTTTCAAAAGATTGCGTGTGTAGTTGTGTGCATGTTGTCTTTTGAGTATGTACCAAAAGTTGCTGGATACAAACGAGCCTAACTTTATATTTAGTCATTGAAATTGGACATGTGACCACTCATTTTCATGTGATTTTTTTGTGATCTACAATATGGTGATTTTTTGGATTTATGAAACTAATGTTTTTGGTATGCACACGACACGATATCAAAAAGTTGGAGACTTTGAAGCATCATAACTTAACCATCCGATATTCAATTCGCATTTTTTTCTCAAATATCTCATTTTTGGTAGCTCTGTGTAGCCATGAGGAAAGAATGAGAACATGAATTGTGAAGATGGAGTAAATTTTATGGATGCCATAACTTTGCGCTCGGGTGTCCGATAATGGCCCATAATGAATTAAAATTGGGTAGCTCAACGTGATCTACACAGCCCAAGGCCCAAAGATTTTTTATTGAAAAAAGATCTCAAATAGGTTTTTCGAGGGTTTTATGTTTTTCTGTTAGACAATGATACTTTTTACTCAATAAAAGGTACTATTTACGTGATAAGTGATACTTTGTAAAATCACATATATAGTTGTGATACTTTTTATGTAATAAGTGATACTTTTTAAGCACTAAGTGATACTTTCTAAACACTAATTGATACTTTCTATAAATCAATGACACTTTTTATTTAGAAAATTTATACTTTGAATGTGATAAGTGATACTTTCAATTCGACACGTGCAACTTTCAAGGTTAACAGTGATACTTTTAGTTCAATCAGTTGTACTTTTAGCTCAACAAGTGATACTTATAGTTCAATAAAGGTTATTTTTAGTTCAAGAAGTGATATTTTTAGTTCAATAAGTGAAACTTTTGGTTTAACAACTGACACTCTCAATATTCTAAGTGATACTTTTATTTCAATAAGTGATACTTTTAGTTCAACAAGTGATACTTGTAATGTTATAAGTGATACTCTTAATGTGAATTATCAATTAAAATTTGGCATTGGTTAGGCTTCATCTCATTCTTCGCATTCCCTTCCCCACTGTAAATCTAGCTTCAGGCGGAAACCTAGATGGCGACAACAATGTTGGCGAAAACCGTACCAATTCACCTAGCCCAACACCAGCCAGCGAGATGACTAAAAGTATTATTCTCCTTCCCTAACTCAAAACCACAACCACCACTCACTAGCGGTCACCACCCCTCACCACCATGACCACCAGTCACCACCATGACCACGAACACTACGTCCACCACCACCACCACCATTACTCCACCACTACTCATGAACCCGCTACTTGAAATCAAACCCAGAATAACACCCACCCAGAAACCCTCGGCCTCAGACAGAAACCCGACCTCATGCCGGATGCGGTCACGATTCATCTTGAATTGTTGTTCCACTTCGTAGATGAATAATTGTTACTTTTTAGCTTGATTGATGCGACATTTGAGTTTGTAGCTTCGTTTTAGAGAGAGAATTTGTGAGTTTAATAGAGAGAAAATCTCAAGGTTTTTTGAGCGTGTTTGAGCTGAGAAGGAAGGGTTTTGTTCCTCTTTAAAGGCAAAATGACGATAGTGCCCAAAGCAAGTTCATGATGCGCGCGCCTTTTGCGTCGTTGGATCATTTCCATATGATGGCTCGTATTGCTTCTCATTTTTCACCTAGGTACCACTTCTTATGTATGTATGTATATATAATGTTTGGGCCAATTTTCCAAGGCCCACGTTGGCTGTTGACCATAGCCCTTACCAGGGACACTATCGAGAATGTACTATCCATGAGACACCCTGGGGAGCTCGTCTTCCCTCCAGGGGAAACTCGTAAAGGAATGTGACCCTCCACGTGAAGGACAACCGAGGATGTAGAACCCTTCCCGATATACCCGTCAGGTATGGACATTTCCACAAATAGAGATGTGCACTTGGGTCTGTAGATGCCCAAGGCCCCGCCGACATAGGAGGGCGTTGTGATCGCACCAGTAAGCCCAAACCCTAACTAGGGTTGGGGAATCAGATCCTAGAAAAAGAATCCACACAAATCCCAAGAAGGTACACAATATTCATTCCTAATTAATTGCATATTTATTACGGTTTGCTCTCAGCATTACTTTCCTAAGTGCTTGAGTAAAAAGTGCATATTCACATTTTTTACTTGCTCCTCGGCCTTGCTTGTGGCCGAGTCTCTTTCTAGTTACTCCGAGCAGACTTAGGCATCAGAAAATCAATCTCTGGATCATGCAGAGAGCAGTTCACGTACTTCTATTTTGTAGATCACCTCGGATCTTCCAGAAGTATCTCGGAACCTCTCAGTCTTTACGCATCCATGAATTAATTACGAGCGAACGTGAACTGCCCTAGGCGTGGTCCGAGGATCGGTCCTCTAACGCTTAAGTCAGTACAAGATTACTAAACATGAGGTGATAGGCCAAAGTGATAATGCAAGGGAATAGTGATTGTTCTAAGGTGAACACTACAGTATCTTGCCAAGAGTATGTGTGCGTACCATTTCGAAGAAGGCCAAGGGTCCTTTATATAGGCTTCTTGGGTAATGTGTGACCAATCAAAATGCGCCATGAATGCCCTAATAGTGTTGTTGGGCCTCCAAGCACCTTGGGTTGCGGCCTTCTGCTATCGGCCGGCCTTGCCAGCTGTCACGTTGACCATAGGAGACCATCGACGAGCTGAGCATAACCCACGAAGCATGTATCGTGAGGTGAGGGATCCGCATGGTTACACGATTCACCACTAATAGTAAAATCGCGAGGTGACATTCATCGAGGTGGTCATCTCACCAGATAATTTAGGCATAACATTTTCCCCATAGTTGGGTCATGATGTCATGGGATCATGGGTGACTTGGAGTCTCTGGTTTCTGTTCCCGAGGCATGCCGATTTGACGTGGCATATTAATCATCGAGACACGTGTCACAATAACTGCAAGGGGGTGAACAGTTACCCCTTGCTCTATTAATATGGCTGTTGTTCATGTCTTTCTCAACCATTTGTAAAACTTTTCTAGAGAGAGAAGCTCTTCTAAAATTCAGTGACGCCGCCTCACAAGTTTGTAATTTCGCGTGTTCTCCAGTCCGCGCTTGTTGTTGTATCCAGTAGTTATTCATTTCTTCTTTATTATTTATACATAATGTTTCGACGCAATTTTTGTTTTGCGGGTTCCTCTTCAAAGCAAGGTGAGCTCGCCCTTAATGTACCCAACCGAAGGCCCGTCGCAGTTGCTCTTTTAGCGTTAGCGCGCAAGGGCTCCACCTCGCAGGACAAAGTCCGCGAGCGTCTGTATAATCATAGAGACGACCTAAAGGACAACCTGAGTAACTTAAAGAACATGGCCAAATCAGACTCCTTAGTATGTACACCAGTACGAGCCATCGACCCCCAGGGTCAAGCGCTTTACGACCTGATTCTAGTTCACAAATGTCACGCACCTCTTATTCGAGTGGGGTGACTCCACCACCCCGCAGAACATAGGGGGATTTTTACAAAAAACCTTGCGGCTCTGAAACTTGCGAGATGGTTCCCCCCACCTTGCAATGTTGATGAAGTTATTCTGCAGTTCTCGGTGGCTTCGGGTACAGCTCGACGGACGATGAGGAGGAAGACGGTCGCTTGTTTTAAGTGAAAATTACGGCGAATGATGAGTCATGGAGAATCCACATTGTCCCATGCCGAGAGCGGTGACACTAGGAGTGAAGCACCACTTAAAACCCCCGACCCCGTATACATTTCCTCGTCTCCGAGTAAGTATTTCTTCTGCTTTTCGATTGTTTTCTAATTCGATACTTAGCCATGGCATTTATCTTAAGCCAGGCCAGATTGTTTGAACTCAAGGAGTCAACTTCGGGGTCCAATTTTGTCCAACTCATCCAAGACTTTGACAAGTAGTTTCAATCAAGGGTGAATCAGGATGAGGCTGCTCAGTCCGGTGGAGGGCCGAAGGCGAATGATATTAATGACACAGCTCAGCCCAAGGCTGATGATTTCATTGCCTATATATTTAGTGACGATGACGTGATGACTGTGGCTGCTGAGGCTGCAACGACTTGCAACGTTCCTAGTAAATTCCAGGTGAGATTGGTGGATGCGTGCATCTTGGGTCATGATGATGACAATTCTGAGGAAGGTTCAAATGGAGAAGATGAGGAAGTTTTGATGCGAGCAAACTTCAATCTCGGGTCATCTTTGACGAGCGAAGTCGCCGCAAATTCTTGGAGTACTTCGATCAACCTGGGGAGTACAAGATCGTCCCGGTAGGCGAAGAAGATTCTATCACAAATGCACCATCGGCTTGCATTATGGTATAATTGAAGGTGGCCGACATGGGATTCATGGCTCCACTTCGTGATTTTACCACGTCGCTGCTAAGGAAAATCGTTCTTGCTCCGGCCCAACTAACCCCAAATACTTGGGCCATGATAATGATTTCTTATGCGCATGCAAATTTTATGGGTTGACGCCCACCCTAGCACTATGGTTGATGGTGTAAGAAAATGTGAACAGGGACCTGACACCAACGGGTTCTTTTATATTCTCTAGCGACCCAGCTACGTTCTAGGTCTACAGAAGGTACGCTCGATTGCGAAATGGAAGAATGCATTCTGCTATCTGTGCAAGTTTAGCGGGGAATGGGATCTGCCGCATTAGAACTTTGACGACGCTGAGCGACGTCATTACCAGAAAAAAAAAATCGCCTTCCTTTGTCCAAGGCTGATCGGGACGCATTTGCTTTTTTCACGTACTCCGGGAAGTATTTGTCCTAGGGACTCCCATAGCTTATTAAAAAACTTTTTTCATTCTATGTATGCTAACTTTGTTATTTGCTTGCGGGTTGACCTTACGTTCTTTACAGAGCAAGCCATGGCGGAGTTCAGGTCGAAGGGAGAAAAAGGGAAGGCTATGATTGGTGAATCTGGCATCGCTCAATTTTGCAAAAGGATCCACTACAATCTTGACTTAAAAGTTCCCCTAGCTCAAGTGGAGGATCTGGTAAGTGGGTTTTATGCAACGTCATTTAGTATTGCTTTATTTGTGACTTCGTTGACATTTTGCTTTCTCAGGATGCTCCTTTGGTTCACTTGAGGTGACCCAAGATGGCCTCAAAGCAGAAGAAGTCCAAGGGTGCATCCAGCTCAGTGCTCCCTTCCACACCAGCCCTCTCCCCAGCTAAGGCAAGAGGCTCCTCTACGACCCCGATCCAGAAGACCGAGGCATCTGCTGCTACTGCTGAAGTAGCAACAGAGGCTCTTTAAGAAAAAAGAGGAAAACAAGATCCCAATGGTAAGGTCTTGTATGAGGAATATTATGGCGCCAGAGGACTACAATGTCCTAAAGTTGGACCCCCAATTTTCTCGTCAAGAGCTCGTCCTGACCGCTCATCAGGTAATTACATTCTTCACTTTCCCACTTGCTGAAAGTCATACTGCGTTTCTAACTTGTTTCACTTCGCACAAAACTACATCCTGGCTTGCCATTTCGATCAACTACTTGCCCAGAGCAAAGTTAGGATCCGTAAGATGCAAGATCAAATGATTGAGATGGACGAGGCTGTTGCTTGGGCTCATGATGAGGTTGAGGCAAAGATCCAGGTGGCGCTGGCTTCCATGAGTGTTGAGCTCAAGGACGTCAATCAAAAATTGGCGCAGAAAGAAGCGAAGCTCGCTGTTTCTCACCTTGACCTCGAGGCTTTTCGAAAGAAGGAGGCTGATCAGGCCAGTCTTTTTAAGATGCGAGCAGACGATTATGTTGAGTCGTTCTCAGGCCGTCATGTTATGAGTCGTTCTTGCTCATGCTTATCCTTCTAAGAAACAGGAGCCCAGGACTAAGTATGTTGAGCTCTTGTTATACGACGTTTAGAAGGAGTTTGGCTAGGCGCCGTCTGAGGATGACAAGGACATGGCCGATGTGGGAGATGAAAATGACGCTGCGCGGGATCAAGGAGATAACCAAGCTTGATCTTTTAGCTTCATGAGCCTATGAGCTGGTAACTTTTTGTGGGGCGCGACTACTGGTGTTGCATCCCCTATAATTTTTGGCCAAACTTGAACAATCGCCCTTCGACGCTATTTTTTTTTTTAGACTTGTATTGTTCTATATCTTTTTACTCCGTTAATTCTGTGACTCCGTATGGGTTTTCTTCTTGTTTAAAATATTTATTTTTGTTTGTCACTCCACATACTTAGTATTTGCCCCCAATTGTGAATAAGTAAATTAAAAAATAAGTAGCTTGCGATGTGGCCCCACTTATTTAATGTTCAATATGTATTTTCCCTGAAGTGAGATAATCAAATAAATATAGCAAAGCCATGTGCCCCCATTTATTTGATTTTACCCAGGATGGTAATTAAAATTCCTTTGTTAGAAATAAGTAAGTTGTGAGATGCCTCCACTTATTTGTGACGATCCCCAGGATGTGATGTTAATAATGAAGTGATTAAGTAAGTTGAAAAGCTATGTGTGCCCACTTATTTAATCATGCTTCGGGGTGGCGTTAGGGTTGGGTTAAAATATTAACCATCAAAACACTTTGATGTGAGTAACAGAACTTTTTATTCATGGCTGTTTAAGGGTGTCGACCCCATTTTTTGTCCCATGGTGAACTAACAAAAACTTAGCTATTTTGGGGTGCTCACCCTATTCTTAAGTCTTATTACAAGGCTATTTTGGGGTGCCAACCCCGTTTTACTCCATGATGAATGAGTTTACCAAAATGATGGTTTCTTGGGGGTGTCCACCCCGATGTGACCACGTGATGGGTGCACGTTTCAAGAAAAAGCCTAAATGTAGAACATTCTCAAGTTGTTAATGCTCTAGGGCTGCTCTAGCTTTCTCCCAGACATATCCTTCTTACAGTACCTGCTAGATCGCACTACCTCGATTATCTTGTATGGTCCTTCCCTATTCGCTCAGAATTTTCCATCTTCGTACTTCTTCTCAGTGGACTCCGTTTTTTGGCTTACAAGGTCGCTGACCTTGAAGTTTTTTAGCTTGACTCGCCGGTTGTAGGCTCTTGCCATTCGTTGCTTGTAGACCTCTATACGAAGTAAGGCATCACTTCGCAGCTCGTGGAGTAGGTCGAGGTTACGTCTCAACTTCTGCCCATTTTTGGCTTCATTGAATCCTTTCACGTTGGGGCTCTCTAGGGTGAGCTAGATGTGTAGCACCACCTCGCTAACATACACAAGAATAAATGGACTTTCTACGATCGCAACTTTGAAAGTGGTTCTTGTAGCCCAAAGTACATCAAACAATTTATAAGGCCAGACCCTTTGGCCTCGTCCATTTTCTTCTTGACTCCATTGAAGATTACCTTATTGCTTGATTCGACTTGACCGTTATACTGGGGTCGCGCAATGGCGGTGAATCGACACTCCACGTCAAGATAAGACAACCAATCCGTGAGCCTGGGAGTATCGAACTGGAAGTCGTTGTCAAAATATTATGCTTCTAGGGGTGCCCAAGCGAGACAAGATGTTCTCCTTGATGAATCTTGTTACGTCGACGACGGTGATGGTTCTCACTGCCTTGACCTAAACGCACTTCGTGAAGTAATCCACTGTGACTATGCAAAACTTTCGCTGGCCTAGAGCAATTGGGAACGAACCTATCCATGCCCCACAAGCTAAAGGGAAGTGGCTCCAAAATGGGTGAGAGTTCATTTACTGGTTGCCTTGGGACAAGGGAGTGATGTTGGCATTTTTCGCTAGTGAGGACTAGTTTGGCTGCATCTCCTTGTACAGTCAGTGAGTAAAAACAAAGACTGAGTTTTTTGGTGGATAACGTACGACCTTCGTGGTGATAGCCACATATTCTGTCATGGAGGTCCTTCAGAATCTTCTTTCCCTGAGTTCACGAGACGCATTTCAACAGCGGGCTGCAGCAGCTTTTCTTAAACAAGGTCTCATCTCAATACACGAACCACTTGATTTTATTTTCATCTTTTTTGCTTCCTTCGGGTCGCCTGGCAACTGATCGTCACAGAGCCAAGCAACGATCGCCACCACCCAAGTGTCGCTTTGATCCAGAACGTTCACTCCTCTTGCGGGCTTGGTGTCGATGCTACTTTTTCCAGCTGCCCCTAGAAGATATATCATGGAAATCCCTATACCACTTTGCTGGCAACGAGAGCCAGCGCATCAGCATGCTAATTTTCGACCTCAATATGTAGAGTAATTCAACTTCTTCGAACCTCAAGATATCTTCTTTGACCCTCAACAAGTAGGCTTTCATTCTTCCTTCTCTCGTCTCGTAATCTCCAGACACTTGGGAGACCTCGACGTGTGAGTCCATCTTGACCTTGCGTTTTCTTGCTCCAGCTGCCTTGGCCATGTTCAGTCTGGTAGGTAGAGCCTCATACTCTGCTTCGTTGTTCGAAGCCATGAACTTGATCCTAAAAGTGTATTCGAACACATCGCCCTCGGACGAGGTGATGATGATCCCAACTCCAATTCTATTCTTGCAAGAGGAGCCGTCAATGCTGATTTCCCAGCTTTCAGTCCAATATGATGGTTGCTCCGCAACGGGAGTGAGTTCAACTATGAAGTCATCTCTTGGATTTTGATGGCTCTCTGCGGTTCGCAAGTGATGTCGTAATCGGTGAGCTCGTGAGCTCACACTTGCAATCTCCCGGAGGAGTCAAACTTGCCCAGAATCATCTTCTTGGTTGGTTAAATGGTGATGAGGTGAGAACTTAATTACGGTCTCAACTTTCTCAAACTTATTACCAGGCCCAATGCAAACTTTTCCGAGGTGGAATACCGAAATTCTTTGTCTTCTAAGGCGTGGCTAGTGAAATATACCAGGACATGAACTTTCCCTTCTTCTCGGACAAGAACTGATGCCACTTCTTGATCTAACACTGCCAGGTACATGTATAATGTTTCACCTAAGACAGGTGAGGCGATGCGGGGTAGAGACTTTAAATTCTTCACCAAATTCAAACTTGGCTCCTTATCTGAGGGCGGCAAAGAAAGGTGCACATATGTTAGCGACCCTGGACATGAAACGGTTGAGCGCGGCGATGCAACCGGTCAACTTTTGAGCATCTTTCATGCAATGAGGTGACTTCATATCCAAGATGGCCTGAACTTTCTCTGGATTCGATCAATTCCACGCTGGTTCACCATGAGCACACCGAATACACATTTCTTGGGATTTAATTTCATTTTATTCCCTCGTAGGGTCTCTAATGTTTTACGGAGGTCGGCAAACTGATCTAAGGCAATTTCGCTTTTGGCAATCAGGTCATCAACATATGCCTCCAGATTCTGACTGTTATACGTAAAATGTTACTTGAGGTTGTCACCTCGACCATATAACTCGTGACCTCGGAACAATTTGGAAGAGGCGTCACACTGCGAAAACCCTCACCTCGCAAGGAGGCTCTATAAGTGATGGTCAGGTTGCTCTCGGCCTTCCAGGCCCACAAAGGCTGGCAGGTCCAGCTGGCAGATCCAGCTGGCATGCCAATTTGACGGCACTCAGCTGCAGCCCACAGTATACGAAAGCCCATTCTTCCAGCTAGGGCGAACGTGGCGGACCCCGATTGGTTGCACAACCCTCAAAGAGTTTATAAATTGAACCCTTGGCCTTCCCAAAAGGGTAAGACACTAATTATTCTCTGCAAAGCTGATTTGCTCATGTCATATTAAACAGTAGCTCTTGCATTCTCACTCCTACTTGCCACCCCGCGCTTATACTGACTTAAGCATCAGAGGACCGTTCCCCGGATCACACCGGGGGCAGTTGACGTTTGCTCATTTTGCAGGTACTGAGTGAGGTCGTACCAAGCTTCTCACCTCGTACACATATGCCCTTTGACGTCTCGAGGGCCAGAAAAACCTGCAACATTTGGCGCCGTTTGTGGGGAGTGATTTTTAGCTGTATGGGACTGAGAAGCAATAAACATATTCCAACACCAACCCTGAAAAGAGCCATGTCTCATCATAGCGATGTAGAGGAATCCTTAGCCAACACTTCTCGGGACGAGATCCCGTAGGTAGTCATCCCTCCAGCTCAGCTCGAGAAGATTTTCTGTCAAGTTCAGAAGGAGACGAGGGAAGCGATGTGAGCTGAGATCCAAGTGATGCTCCATGGAAAGACCCCAAGTCAGAAGTCTGGCAATATCTCGGCACCATCACCCACTACGATGGTGATGGCATCGCGACCTCTCACTATCAATAGTCGTGAAAGCTCCACTCGCTCCGGCGGGTCTAGGTCACGACCCAAGTAGAACGAAATGCATATTCTTCAAGCGACCAAAGGGAAACAACTCGAGAGCTCTTGGAGTCACCGCTCGTACAACACGGAACAGGCAAACTTCTAAAACTCTCGAAAAAAGGAAGGACCAGTTCTTTCTGAGGAATTACCCGTCGACCTCCGCCACTTCCTTCGCAAGAAGTAGGAGGAGAAGTGAATGGGGCACATAGGCTTTAAGCCCTACTTCCTATCCCGGCTGGGAAAACTGCCGGAGTATGCCACCACGGGCACATAGATGGGACTGACCACACAGTCCCCATTTGCTGACATTATTATGAGTCGGCCAATTCCTCAGGAAGTGAAACTGGGCAATATAAAAAGGTACAGCGGTACCACCTCGCCAACTAAACATCTAATGGCATAGACGCTGCAATGATGACCCACAATAGGATTGAGATTGTTCTATGCCGGTTCTTCGTGGGGACCCTAGAAGGTCTCGCTCTGAAATGGCGGGGCGCTATTTACTGCTTCAGGCAGTTGGATGACCTCTTTGTTAGTCACTTTGCAGCCATTGAACGGGAAAGTAAGACGATCAAATATTTTCTGAATGCCAAGCAGAGGCAGGACAAAACCGCAAAAAAATATGTCCAGCGGTTCGCAGATTAGTGCCTTGAAATCGAAAACCTCTGCATTTATCAACGGTCTCCTGGACAGGACCGAGATTAAGATCGAGCTGAACCGATGAAAGATGATGAACCCAAACATGTTGTTCAATGAAGTTCGCGATGTAGCGATGCAGATCATCACGTAGTGGGAACTCTTGAATTGCAATCTAGTGACTGGAAGTGAGAAGACCACTAGCCGCAGCGGAGGAAAACCACCCCGTCATGATAAGAAAAATAAAAGGAGAAGTGGTGAAACCCTCATTGTTGAAAAACCTCCATTCAAGAGTGGTCGAGGTGGCAGGAGAGGGCGAGGTGGTGGAAGAAACAACCAAGGCAAATCCGCTCACAAAGCCCCAGAAGCACCGGAGGTCAACAAAATCCTAAAATGCAGTCAAGAGGTGGTCTATGCGAGGATTGACCAGAAACTCATCCCAAAGGTGACCCCGATGAAGGAGTCAGAAAAAGGTGGATACTACTTCTGCCACTACCATCGAGAAAATGGTCACTCCATGAGATATTGTCGCGAACTCGGTCGCAATCTCGCGAAGCTGGCCAAAGAAGGAAAGATAAGCCACTTCTTGAAGGACAAAAATATGACCACCGCCTCGCAGACCCGGGGGCAAGTAGTTCAGGCGAGTCGTCTGATTCCGGGGCAACCAATAATAAGATCATCTCAATCATATCTTGTGGCCCCTCGTGCGGAGGTTTGACATCAAAGGCAAGAAAAACACACTTGCGCTCTCTTGGCCAGACCATGCTGGTTAAGAAGTGCCCCAAGTTCGGGAAGCCCATCATATTTGATGAGGCCGATGCCAGACCACTCTAGTATCCCCATGACGACCCTTTGTTCATCGAAATCAAAGTTTCTAACACCTTGGTAAAACGGACCATGATCGACACTGGAAGCTCTGTTGATGTCATCACATCCCATTGCCTAGCTGAACTCGGCTACGACCCAAAGAAGAACGTCCCCCTGAGGTACCCGGTCTTTAGTTTCGGTGGTAACGAGGTCCACCCGATAGGGTCAATCCAATTGCCTATTTGATTTTGACCAAAGAACTTCGCCCGCCACCTCGTAGCCGAATTCCTAGTAGTTGATGTCCCCATGTCGTATAACCTCATCCTACGTCGACCTACACTCACGACCATTAACGCAAATGTCATGATGTTGATATTAACAATGAAATATTACAATGACGATGGCGAGGTGGGAAAGCTATTGGGAGATCAGAAGGTTGCACGTCAGTGCTACATCAAGTGTCTTAGCAAGCCATCACCTGCCATACCCGGTGGAGTGGCCGACTCCGCAATGCTTCCCTCTGCTGACGAAGAAAAAGAGCCTAAGCATAAGAAGCCCAGGAAAGACGTTGCCGCAGGCCCAAGTAAGACTTCGATGCCAACCCCCGAAGTGGAGGACAAAAAGAGTCGGAAAGGGAAAGAAAAAAATTGTCTCATGCTGGAGAAACCAGGACTCCACTAGTACGACCCGGACACACGAGAACACGAAAGAGCTGAAGCCGTGGGAGAAAAAATCGAGGTCGTTCTCCACACGTCCTGACCAGAAAGGTCACAAATTTTGGTGCCGACCTCGAAGAGAAACTGCGAAACGAGCTGACCTCCTTGCTCCAAGAGTATCAAGATATTTTTGCCTTTAGCCCGGAAGAGATGTCCGGCATCAGCCCGAGCCTGATCGAACACAAGCTCGGGGTTGACCCTAGAGCTCTCCTAGTGAAACAGAAACGACGCCGCCTTGGGGAGGAGATAAGCAAAGCAAAATCCGCAAAAGTAACTAAATTGTTAGAAGCAGGCTTCATCAGAGAATGCCGCTACCCCAAGTGGCTGGCAAACGTGGTAATAGTTAAAAAGCACAACGGGTCGTGGAGAATGTGTGTGGATTACACCGACCTCAACAAAGCCTGTAAAAAAGACGACCTTCCTCTACCACGAATTGACCAACTCGTGGACTCCACTTCGGGTCATGAACTCCTAAGCTTCATGGATGTGTTCTATGGGTACCATCAGGTGTTTATGAGGAAGACCAGAACTCCACGGCCTTCATTACGGATGATGGCGTATTTTGCTACACTATGATAACGTTCGGACTCAAAAACGCAGGGGCCACATTTAAAAGATTGGTTCAGAAAGTGTTTAAAAAGCAAATCAACCAAAACTTGGAAGCTTACGCGAATGACCTGATCTCCAAAAGCAAGGTCGCGTCTAACCATACCATCAACCTTCGAGAGACGTTCGAGACGCTGCGAGGGTACAAGATGAACCTAAAAAAGTGCATTTTTAGCGTACGGGGTGGTAAATGCTTAGGGTTCATGGTAAATCAGCGTGGCATCGATGCGAACCCAGAAAAAGTCCAGGGTATTCTCGACATGACGTCACCTCGTTGCGTAAAAGATGTTCAAAAGCTGACTGGTTGCACCGCACCGCTCAACCCTTCATGTCTAGGGCCGCTGACAAATGCGCACCCTTCTTCTCAGCTTTGAGGAAATGAACCAAATTCGAATGAAGTGAAGAGGCAGAATCGTCCTTTTAAAGGCTTAAGGACTACCTGAAGTCCCTACCCCGCATCACCTCGCCAATCCCTGTAGAGATGCTCCTCATGTATTTGGCGGTGTCCGATCAGGCGGTTCCATCTGTCCTCGTATGGGAAGAAGAGAAAATTCAAATTCCCGTATATTTCACAAGTCATGCCTTGACGGGCCAGAATTTTGATATTCGACCCCGGAAAAGTTCGCACTAGGCTTGGTAATCAGCTTGAGGAAACTAAGGATGTATTTTAGCATGCACCCCATTACAGTCCTAACCAACCAACCATCGAAGAAAACACTAGGAAAGTTCGACTCTGCCGGCAGGTCACAAGTGTGGGCACTCGAGCTCACATACTACGACATCATTTATGAACCACGCAAAGCCATTAAGAGCCAAGCCCTCGCTGACTTCATCGCGAAACTTACCCCCACTACCGAACAGCCAGCGTACTGGATCGAGAGCTTGGAAATCAGCATCAACGGGTCCTCTTGCAAAAATGGTAGCGGAGCGGGGATTGTCATCACCTCTTCTGAAGCAGACATATTTGAGTACGCAATGAGGTTCAAGTTCATGGCCTCAAATAACGAGGCAGAATATGAAGCCCTGCTCGCCGGACTGAGCATGGCCAAGGCCGCGGGGGCAAGAAGACTAAAGGTCAAGATGAATTCGCAGCTGGTGGTTTCTCATGTCTCTGGTGATTACGAGGCAAGAGAAGGGAGCATGAAAGCCTACTTGCTAAGGGTGAAGGCTGAGATCCTGAAGTTTGATGAGGTCGAACTGCTGCATATACCGAGGTCGGAAAACCAGCATGCTCATGGCTTAGCCTGCCTCGCTAGCTCAGCAATTTCTGGGTTCCCACGGAACATCTTTTGGGAGGAATTGGAGAAGCGGAGCATTGATGCTGGAGTCACCAAAGAAGTATAAGTCCTTGACCGAAGTGACAACTGGATGCTCCCAATTGTCGCTTGGCTTCATGATGATCAATTGCCTCACGACCCGAAAGAAGCCAAAAAACTGAAGACAAAATGCAATTGGTTCGTGTATCGTGACAATGTCCTGTATGAGAAAAGCTACTCAAGTCCCCTGTTGAAGTGTGTCTCACAAACCCAAGGAAAGGAGATCTTACTTGATCTACATGACGGAATATGCAGAACCCACAACGGAGGCCGTACACTAGCCGCCAAGGCACTAACACTAGGCTTCTACTGGACCACAATGCAAGGCGACGCCACCGACCTCATACTCACTTGCGAAAAGTGCGAGCATAATTCACCGGTCGCTAGGCATCCCGTCACTAGACTCTCACCTATCCTAGAGCCACTACCCTTCAGCCTGTGGGGCATGGACATCCTGGGTCCATTCCCAATCGCCCCCAGCCAACTCAAATTTTGAATCGTGGCAGTGGACTACTTCACCAAGTGGATCGAAGTCAAAGCCGTTCGGACCATGGCAGTCGCCGACGTCAACAAATTATTCAAAGAAAACATCCTTTCACGCTTTGGGCCCCTAGAAGCATAATCTTTGACAACGGGGGTCAGTTTGACACACCTAAGCTCACGGAATGGCTTGGAGAGCTCGGAATAGAATGTCACTTCACCGCGGTTGCATGACCCCAGTGCAACGGTCAAGCCGAATCCAGCAACAAAATCATCGTCCAAGGACTCAAAAAGAAACTAGACAAGGCTAAAGGGTTGTGGGCTGACAAATGATTCAAAGTCTTGTGGGCCACAAGGACCACCACTAAAGCTGCAACCGAAGAGAGTCCTTTCATGGTGGGGTACGGCGGTAAGGCCGTACTGCCAATCGAGCTCACTCTTCGAAGCGCGGCGTAAAAGTATTTAACAAAGCTGATAACGAAGTGAAACTGAGGTAAAAACTCGAACTTATTCCCGAAATCCGAGGTGATGCACTACTCCGCATGGAAATCTACAAACTGCGGATGGCTAGGGCCTACAATCGCATAGTGAAATTGAAGAACTTCTGAATTGGCGACCTTGTCAGCCGAAAGACAGAGTCCACTGGAAAGCAGAATGAAGACGGCTTACTCTCTGTGAACTGGGAAGGACCTTACAAAATAATTAAAGTAGTGCGACGTGGCACTTATCGACTCGAAGACATGGCATGAAGGAGGCTAGAACGACCATGGAATATTAAAAATCTAAGGAAGTTCTACATTTTGTCTTCACTCGTGAGAACATGCACCTACCATGAGGTCGCATATAGGGGTGGGTTCCCCTAAGAAGCCCTTTATCTTTTTTTACTCTTTACTCATCACGGAGTAAAATGGGGTCGGCACGCCCAAACAGCCGTGTAATAGAACTAAGTAGCGGGGTGAGCACCCCCAAACAGCTCAGTTTTTGTACCTAATTCATCGTGGAATTAGGAACGGGGTCGGCACCCCTATACAGCCATGAATAAAAATTTCTATTACTCACATCGCGCCTGCATTTTGGTTAAAAGTTTAACCCACCCAGAGCCCACCATGGGACGTGATTAAATAAGTAAGGGCACATGGTCTTCTAACTCATTACAATCACTCTGCGATGTTTAAAATCCCCATAACGGGAAAATCACAAGCGGGGGCACCTCGCACAATGATTGTGAACTCTTACCATCACGGGTAAAACATCAAATAATTAGGGGCACTTGGATTCGCAATAAATTATTTGATCATTTCACCTTGCCGAAATACTCTCATCATGGAGAATAATAAAACAAGTGGGGGCACATCGCAATGAATTACTTGTTTCATATAAATTTAGCTTGCTCTTGGGGGCATATACCTCATAGGCGGGGTGAAAATACGTATATAATAAACGAATTGAAAAAACAAGCAAATTTATATAATGAAACGAAGTCAAAAACAAAAGCACGACGTGAAGTTAATTACAAAAACGAGCCGTAAAGGCAATTGTTTGTGTTCACACAAAAATTTCAAGGAAAGCGACCCCAACAGTCACGATCCCAAAAACGAGCACACAGGCTCAACCTTGATTTCCTTGATCCTGCCCGACCCCCGGTTCTTCAGCAACGCCCTCACCTTCGGCATCCTCCTCCTTCGCCTCGCGGAATTCCTTCCATACATTGTACGCCAGGTAGCGAGCGTACTTGATCCTCAAATCAGCCTGGTGGTCAGGATGCGCTCGCGAGATGAGGACACGTGCCGCGACAGAATGAGTCCCAAGCTCGGACTCGAAAACCTCCCTGATGGCGTCCCTCCAAAGCTTGTATGTCTCGATGGTCTTAGTCTAAAGCTGCTTGTTCTGAGCCTCCACGACCTGAACAAGCTCCGCCTCTCTCTGCTAAGAAGCGGCGAGCTCGGACTCTTTCAGCTCTAGGGCCTCATGGACGGCCTTCAGTTCGGCCTCCCTGGAAGACACGGCCTCAGCAACGGCCTTCTAGGTCCTCTCCTCGCCCTCGCGAGCGACCGCCCCGTCGGCCGAGCCCAGCTGCTCCTGTAACTTGCGGATCCTCACCTCGTTCAAGCTGACCGTCCTATCAACGTAACAAGCCAGAATATAATTCTGCATAGAGTAACACAAATTAGTAAAAGGAAAGGAAAATTGAAGAACGAAGAAAATCCACGTAGAACCCACCGACCTGATGGGCAACCTCAAGAAGCTCCCCACGAGCGTGGTTGGAATCCTTCAGAGCTTTGAGGTCTTCAATAGCGACCGTCTTGCGCATAAGGGAGCGCACCATTTGGGCCATGTCGCTCCGAGGTTGCTTGTAAAAGCTTGACCAAGACGGAGTCACTCACCCCCCGATTGATAGCGATGTCGGTACGGGGGTGGGAGAAGACGGGCCACTTGACGCAGGCTGCTTGCCATCCCTCCTCTTCGGAGTGGGGGTAACTTCATCCTCACTCCGCCTATTGAGCGGATGGCCTCGACGGTCAGCTGCCAGCACGTCATCACCTCGAGCCAAGGCGTCCCACTCCGACCCCAAAACATATGTAGCGACGGGAAGTGGCCCCAGCTTTTTCGGGCCTGGAAGAGGGGGTGGAAACACGAAACGGGGTGGTCGGTGTCGCAGAAGTTGTGGAGTTTGAAGCAGAGCTCCTGCTCTTCCTCGTGGAAACACCCTTTGGCACCTTCAAATGGGCAACGGGATTGTCCTGAAAAAAGATGTCAAAAAAGCATCTGAATAAAGAAAAAACGAGACGAAGAAAGAAAAGAGATGGATTGGACAAACATACGAGGTCATCCATGTCGGCAAAAGGGACTTTAATTTTCAGGTCGCGGTGGATACGCCGCTGGTAGTATTTCGGGTCGGATTCTCCGAGCTTGTCCTTCCCTCTCCTGCCTTTCGCCCTGATGTTGATTTGGGATTGTTCTGCAAAAGACTAAAGTCAGTTCGCAAGAAGAAACTACGACGTGATGATAATCAGAAGAGTCTTATAGTGAACTACCGGGGTCCCCAGCACGGATCAACCCCATAGCGGTCATGAACATCTGATTCTCAAACCAATTCATAAAAGGAACCAGTAGTTCGGAAACTTCACCGGTTTCTTCAACTTTGCGGAAGGATACTTCCCAGAGTATGTGAAGAACTTCAACCCGACCTGATCCGCCTCGGATAAGGGAAGGCGGGTCCTTCTCTTATATCAACGTCGTTCAGCGTCGACTGAATTCCACCTCGGAAGGTCCCACCCGCCTTCTAGCTTCCTTAGGAAGCAGAATTCGTCCTTCCAACCCGAGATCGAACTCACTTTCAGTAGACCCACTACATAACCAGGTCACTCCAGAATGTTAAAGAAGCCCCTGGTGTCAGGACCCTTGTTGACACTCTCGGAAACAGCAAACCACAACGCAAGTGTCGGGGTCGCACCATATACCCAGAAGACGCAAAGGAAATGCATGATCATAGCCCATGTGTTGGAGGTCAACTGAGCCGGAGCAAGCCCCAACTCGTTCAGGAGCAAAGTGGTGAAGTCTGGGAGGGGCGCCCTGAAACCACAGTCCGCCATCTTCAGGTAGACGGCAATACAGCCTTTGGGCGCCGCAGTAATGGAGTCCTCCTCACCAGCCGGCACGATCTCGTGCTCCCCAGGTCGCCCAAAGTATTCAAGGTACTCGCAATATCCCTCTGTGTCTAAATCAAGGTTAGAGCGCATGTCGCCTGCTTTATACTTGTCGCTACCTTGTCGACCTGAAGTCGATGCTTCCGTTTTCTTGTGGATTGAAGAACCTGGGGCATCCTCAGAAGGCACGAACTGAGCGGATACCGTCACTACATCCTCCATGTCGTCATCATCATCGTCGTCCTCATCATCAACTGACTCAGAACGAGCACCCACCGGATCCCGATCAGGTGCTTTGATATCCTCCCTGACCTCAATCTCTATCACGGGCGAAGCGGCCTTCTCTGGATCTGTCCTTGGTTGGAACCATTCGCTGAGTTCGCTAGAAGATTGTCGTGACTCTGACCCCAAATCCGACTCTAAATCCAATGGCCTTACCTCTTCTACGGGGGACGCCATGGCTGGTGTTCGAATTTAAAAGTAAACGAGATAAAATGAACACTTACCAGGAGGTGACAAAATATATATAGGATTGGGGGTGCTATGGTGTACATCGGGCCTAATGTTATTGCTCTCAGAGCGCAACAAAAGCTCTTCATGACTCATCGGTCGCGGAGTTCGCTTAAAGTAAGCAACCTTCTTCCTCCTCATTATCCATCGCGATGGAGCCGAAGCCGCCGAGGATGGCGGATCGGCCTCATTGCCTGTACAAGAGGGAGGAACCACCTCGCATGGATCCGAGGCCCTAAATTTGACATCCCCGCCTTGCGGGGTGGTAAAGTCACACCGCTCGGGTCGGAGGGGCATGCTTTACTCCGTTCTAAAGAAAATTCAGCTATAGTGCGACCCTGAGGGTTAATCGCCTACAATGGAGTGCACTCTACGGGCTCTTACCTCGCTCTGCGCATCGACGCTAATAATTTGGCCGCGGCAGAGCTCAGTTCGGGCGCGTTATAAATAGGCCCTCCCTTCTTTGAAGAGGGGCCTGAGAAATTAAAACTACGTGGGAACATTACACAAATGAAAAGAATAAAAAAAGAGAGAAATACCTACTGATACTACAACAAGCGACGCGAGTTAGGAGAAACAAACGCGAGCTGACGAAGCCGCGAAGTGACGTCAAATATTTTTGAAGAGCTTCTCTCTCTAGAAACGCCTTCTCTCTAGAAAATTTCCTCAAATGTGTGGAAATGGCATGAGCAGGAGAAGTACTTATAGGAGTAAAGCCAACTGTTCACCTCCCTACTGATGTTGCGACATGTGTCATGCCAAATGACGAGCCACGTCACCCTGATATGCATAGAGATTCAAGCCCTTTATTGGGAACTAAGCCCACGAAAGTCTAGGTTGCCATGACCTCGCAACGTCATGACCACCTGGGGGGCAAATGTTATACGTAAAATATTACGCGAGATCGTCACCTCGACCATATAACTCGCAACCTCGGAACAAATTGGAAGAGGCGTCACACTGTGAAAACCCTCAACTCGCAAGGAGGCTCTATAAGTGATGGTCAGGTCGCTCTCGGCCTTCCAGGCCCACAAAGGCTGGCAAGTCCAGCGGGCAGATCCAGCTGGCAGGCCAATTTAACGGCACTCAGCTGTAGCCCACAGTATACGAAAGCCCATTCTTCCAGCTAGGGCAAACGTGGCGGACCCCGATTGGTTGCACAACCCTCAAGGAGTCTATAAAGACCCTTGGATTTTCGAAAAGGGTAAGACACTGATTATTCTCTGCAAATCTGATTTTCTCACGTCATAGTGAACGGTAGCTCTTGCATTCTCACTCCTACTTGCCACCCCGCGCTTATACTGACTTAACCATTGGAGGACCGTTCCCCGGATCACGCCGAGGGCAGTTCATGTTTGCTCGTTTTGCAGGTACCAAGTGAGGCCGTACCAAGCTTCTCACCTCGTACACATCTGCCCTTTGACATCTCGAGGGCTCACTCCAAAAAACCCCGCAACACTGACCAATCTGCCACCTAAAAACCTTCTGAATTAACCTTTGAAACATTGCCCCAACATTCTTCAAGCCAAATGGCATCATGGTGTAGCAAAATACACCGTCATCAATGATGAAGGCTGGGGAATTCTGATCTTTCTTTCTCATAAAAACCTGATGATACCCCAAGAAAGCTTCCATAAAACTTAGAAATTCATGCCCCGTGGTGGAGTCCATGAGCTGGTCAATGCGAGGTAGTGGAAATTCATCCTTTTTGAAAGCCTTATTCATGTCTTTATAGTAGACACACATCCACCATAACCCGTTATGCTTTTTAACCATCACCACATTAGCCAACCACTTCCGGTACCGTCACTCTTTCATGAAGCCAGCTTCGAGCAACTTCTCCACCTCTACTCTACTTCTTTCCTCTCCGAGGTGGCGCGTTTTCTGCTTCACGGGTTTCATCTTCGAGTCCACCATGAGTTCGTGCTCGATCAGGCTTGGACTAATCCCAGACATTTCTTCCGGCCCAAAATAGAATACATCTTGATATTCGTGGAATAGAGACGTCAATTTGCTCTGCACACTTTCTTCCAGGTCTTCACCCAGATAGGTGACTATGTCAGGCTAAGTTGGGTCCAGTGCAACCTCAACTTTGTCCCCTACGGGCTTGGCACTCTCATGTTCTTGGCCAGGAGGTTCTGGTGGTGGAAACCAGGTCTTTCTAGCAAAAGACACTAGGTTTCTTTGCCTTTCTGACTTTGTTCTACCTCGGGTGTGGACACCACTGTGTTGCTCGGGCCGGCAGCTTCCACTTTTTTCTACTTTTTGGGCTCTGGCTTTTTCACCTCGTCCAGGATGACAAGATTCTTGTCCCCACCCGTGATGGCAGGGTCAATCACTCCGCCCAGGATGGCAGGTGTTGGTCTGCTAAGGCATTTTTTGTAAGATTGCCGTGCGGACTTCTGATCTCCTAACAACTTCCCCACCTCGCCGTCATCATTATCATTTTCATTGTCAGGACAAACATCATGACATTAGCATTGATGGTGATGACAGTGGGACGACCGAAGATAATGTTGTACGACATCGGGACATCGACTACAATAAACTCAGCCACGAGGTGGCAAGCAAATTTTTTTTACCCTGGCGTACCGAAAGTTAGACTGAGCCAATGGGTGTACTTCTCTGCCCCAAAGCCAAACATTGGGTAGCTTAGGGGGATAATATTCTTCAGATCGTAACCTATCTCTATCAAACAATTGGAATTGATGACATCGATAGAGCAGAATATCCATTTGAATGAGGTGTTCGATACCTTGATTTCGACAACCAGGGGGTCATCATGAGAGTATTGAAGCGCCCTAAGGTCCGACTCATCAAATGTGATAGGTTTCCAAGTTTAGGCCCCTTCTCGACTAGCATGGTTTGGCCGAGAGAGCGGAGGTGTCCTTTCCTCGCCTTTGATGTCACCCCTCCACACGCGGGGCCACTGGATGTGATGGAAACGACCTTGTGGTTAGTCGCTTCCAAGTCAAATGAATCATATGAACTACTTGACCCTTGGCCCCACGAGGCGGAGGTTTCATTCTTGTCCTTCAAAAAGTTGTTGATCTTCCCTTCATTTGCTAGCTTCGCGAGGTTGCGCCCAAGTTCATGACAATACCTCGTGGAGTGGCTGTTTTCTCGATGGTAGTTACAGAAATAGTACCCTCCGGTCTCCAATTCCTTTATTGGGGTCTCCTTCGGCGTGAGGCATTGGTCCCTTTTTTGGCATAAACCACTTCTTTTTTATAGTTTGAAATTCGGTTGACCTCAGGGGCCTCGGGAGCCTTGGAAGTGGGCTTTCCCTTACTATTCCTTCTGCTGCCTCGCCCTCCTCTACCACCTCGACCTCCTTTGAAGTGAGGCTTCTTAATATTGAGGGTCTCGGCCCTTCTTTTTATTTTTTCTTGTCAAGGTGAGGCGGCCTGCCTTTGCTGTAGTTAGGATTCCTCTCACTTTCGGTAACAAGGTTGCAGTTTGAAGGTTCCCACATGGCAATGATTTCCATCGCGACGTCATGTGCCTCGTTAAATAGCATGTTTGGGTTTGTTTTCTTCTGACGGTACAGTCAATTTTTAATTCAGTTCTGTCTACAAGGTCGTTAATGAGTGCGTAGCATACAATTTTCAGGCAAAGGTTCTCAATCTCGACGCATTGGTACGCGAACTGCTGAACATACTTCTTTGAAGTCCAGTTCTGCCCCTATTTAACTTTTACGAAGTACTCAACCGTTTTCATTTCACGTTCGTTGGCACCGAAGTGACTCGTAAAGAGGTCGGCCAACTGCTTAAAGCAGTAGACGCTACCTCATGTAAGCGAGTTCAACCATTTCAAGGCCAACCCTTCTAGGGTCCCCATAAAGAACCAGCACAGGACTGCTTGAGATCAACTGTGGGTCATCATGGTCCCGTCGTAGACCATCAGGTGCTCTATCGACGAGGTGGTGCCAATGTACTTTTTAATCTTCCCCAGTTTCACTTCTTGATGAATTGGCTGATTCATAATCATGTCAGCAAAAGGGGACTACGTGGTCAGTCCCGTCTTTACGTCCATGGTGGCGTAATCCGACAATTTTCCCAACCGGGGTGGGAAATAAGGCTCGAAGCCTATACCTCCTAGCCGCTTGTCCTCATCTTTCTTGCGAAGAAAGTGGCGGAGATCGGTGGGTAATTCCTCACAGAGAACTGGGCCATTTTGCTTGCAAGTGTTCAAGAACTCGCCACAGATCAACCTGAGCTCAATCCGTGTAGTACGACCGATAACTCTAGCACGAATCAGGTCGGTTCCCCTTGGAAGCTTGTACTACATTCATTTTAGCTGACCTAGGCCGTGGCCTTAGTCCATCGGAGTGAGTTGAGCTTTCACGGCTCAAGATCATGAGCGGTCGTGAAACCATCACCGTAGTGGTGGCTCAAGGAGATGGGGTGTTACCGGACTTTTGAGATCGATTGTTCTTTAGCATTGCCCTGAGTTCATCGCGCATTTCCTCCTGGGTTTACTTTCGCACTCGTTGAACAATTTACTCTAACTGAGCAGCAGGAACATCATTCAGCGGAGTGGTGGCGCTGGACTCTGCCTGATTGTTTGGTTGAAACATGGTTCTCTTGGTGGGTGGTGTTTGAATGTGCTTATCACTTCTCAATCTCATGCAACTGAAAGTCACTCCCCACAGCAAAGTTTCGGGGGTTTTTGTAGTGATCCCTTCAGACGTCAAAGGGAGACTTTGCACGAGCTGAGAATCTTCGGTCAAGGTTAGATTGACTTCACTCCGCAGTTCCTGCAAAATGACCAAACATGAACTGCCTTTGGCGTGGTACGAGGATCGGTCCTCCGACACTTAAGTTAGTACAAGATTACTGAACATGAGGTGATAGGGCAGAGTGATAATGCAAGGGAATACTACATGCTTGTAGGTGAACACTACAGTATCTTGCCGAGAGTATGTGTGTGTACCTTTCCAAGAAGGCCATGGGTCCGTCATATGGGCTTCTTTGGTAATGTGTGACCAATCGCAGTGCGCCATGTGTGCCCTAATAGGCTGTTGGGTTTCAAAGCACCGTGGCATGTGGCCTTTTGCTATAGGCTGGCCTTACCAGCTGTCACGTTGACCAGGAGACCATCGGTGAACTGAGCATCACCCACGAAGCATGTATGGCGAGGTGACGGATCCGCATGGTTACACGATTCATTATTAATAACAAAGTCGCGAGGTAACACTCGTCAAGGTGGACACCTCGCCAGATATTTTAGACATAACAATATATATATATATATATATGTGTGTGTGTGTGTGTGTGTGTGTGTGTGTGTGTGTAATATGCTCGTTTTTGTCTGAAACTGCCTTTTAAGAGTTAAAAGAAAGACTACCAACTAACGGATCCGTGTCAAACGCTGTTAAATTTTTTTGAAAAGGACAAAATTACCCTTATTACTTCACTCATCTCACACGTTTTACCCTTTCTTAATCCTTGAAATTTTTTCCCTTTCATTTTTTTCCCTCCATCTTTATTATTTCCCATTTTCTTCATTTATTTCCCTCCATTTTCCCTTCTTGATAATTGCTCTTCATATGTTCATTTGGTTTGCTTTTGCTCTTTATTTCTTTCTTTTCTTTTCTTTTTTCACTTTCACTTTCACTGCATCATAAGTTTGTTGGTCATTTTCTAATTTCCCCAAAAATTAGGGTTTATATAACATTGCTGATTTTGTTTTGCTTATGTCGGAAAAATGTTCAGTTCTAGTAGCCACTCTCAATCCTTTATGCCCAGACGATGCTAATGGGGTTTCCTGTTGAATTGTAAAATAATGAATGGTAAATCGAGCCTTCAATGAGGAAGAAGGCGTGATTTTGGAACCTTCTCAAAAAAGAACCTCCAACTGATGGAACCTTCTAAAAATAAACAACAATAGTCTTGTGATCTTTATTGATAATGGTGAAGAAGAAAGCATGAGTGTGCACCCAAAACCGTCTGAGCAAGAGAGAAAGATGTCGAATGAGAGAGACAGAGAAGAGATGTTGTAAATGAGAAGTAGGTGGGGTGGGGGGAGTAATTGATAATTGGGAAACTGTAAAAGGAGGATGATTGAGGAAGGAAGGGGTTAAATGTTGGAGGAACTGAGGCACAAAGGGGCAAACACGTGAAAGGCAAAAGAGGGGGGGGGGAATTAGGGCAATTTTGTCTTTCCCAATAAAATTTAACAAAGTTTGTCATATTTTCATTAGTTGGTAGTCTTTAACAAACTTTTGACTCTTAAAAGGTAGTTTCAGACAAAAACGAGCATAAAAGGTAGTTCCCAACAAAAAATTGAAAATTTAAGTTTGTTTTTGGCAAAAATTCATATATATATATGTATATATATATATGTATATATA
>ONZA01016491.1:0-15756 GCA_900322205.1 Kewa caespitosa | reverse complement strand
ATCGAACTTAGCCACATCAATCTTCAAACCCGTCATCTTCCAAGACACAATAAACACTAGCAAGAACAAACCCTAATTTTTTGGATCAACGAACCAAAGCTATGATACCAATTTGTTAGGGTAACGGGCTAGATTACCGTCTCTAGATGACGATGAAGATAGATACGTACATGCGAGCGGTAAACAAGCACGCCCTTTGCTTCAGAAATGTCCTGAATGCCAATGGGCTAAACATCAAAGTGTATGCTGCGTCCCTTCCCGACCAAGTTCACACTCGGGCACAGGATGCTGCATCATATGGTAAAAAATAAAAATAAAAGGATTGAGAAAAGAATGATTCGTCTGACATATGCTCAAGATTTTATTCTTGGAATAGTTTGCCAAATAACAGCTGCAGCACCATATCATTTGACAAAGGAAAAAGGTAACAGCATGCTTCCATAAGCAACGACATAACCGCTGGTAAGGTATGTGAAGAGATTAGGTGATAATCAGCGTACCAGGGGGACGTAATTACAAAAAAGAAAAGGAAAATGATCTTTGGAATATTGGTTCCTCATACCAGCTTGTGTTTGCCAATAAAGTTCAAGGCGAGAATAGAACAGGAGATTATTTTTGGTGATTAAGGGCAGATGTTCTTCGCAGTCTGCGACATCATTCTCTAGTAGGTGCTAACTTTCAGAGGGGCTTTTAATGAGTGATTCCCCATTAAGAAGCCATGACCACATGTTTAATTTGTCAGTTGTCATAAACTAGTCCAATACCTCACAATATAGCCCACTGTTGAAAGAAATGCCGTGGCCTTAGAATCTTCTCCATATGAGCGGATTGCAATTGATTCTAAGTCGCAACTCTTGGAATCTTTAACATTTTGGATAACTTGGGGTGTTGGTTACAATGTAGCTAAAATACGCTTCCGATTCAAGAGATGTAACAGAATATGATCTAAGAAGCAATTTCATGCAAAACAACCACAATGCATCTCCCTTGTTCACCCCCTCATTCTTCCGAAGCTACCATTTTAAATATCGGGAGCCAAAATATCTTACAACTGCTGCAGAGTTCACTTAAGAGAAAAGACATTAATTTGACTAGAAACTGAACCGCAGCATATTGACATTAATTTCGATTTGTGAATCCCTGTTCCTTGAGATTGAGGTCAGGACGAATATGAGACGTCAATTCTAGGAGAAACACAAAGATAAGGACATAACAAGGGACTAAGGAGATGGTTGTTCCACGTTTTGCTATAGGAGTCCAGAAAATAACAGTTTCTTAACTATTTGTTACTTCAACTAGTAGGGCATCGGAAAGGTGGATGAACAAACACGAAATGTAGCTGTAACTGTAAATACGAACTACCAGATTCTTTAAAACAAGTGAACCAACAAGTCTCTAACAAGGGAGACTAGGAAGACATCTGCTTTGCCATCAAGCAGGGAGAGAGTCCAATTTAAGTACCTGAATGAGGGCTAAGCGCACAAACTATATGTGATATCTTGTAAGTTGCGGAAAGGGTTATGATAAGGAACTCGGTTGCAGGAACTGTATAGATGCAAAGGGAAGAACTCCTTTTAATAGAAAACCTGGAGTTTCAGTTGTTTACCTATGAATCTTGATCAATAGACAATAGGCATACCGTGATTTTCCAATTAGTTGAAAAGGATTCATGATCAGCAATATTTGCTGATAGGTGGAGCCGTAGAGCTTTGACAAGGGACTTAACTCAGGACCTATAAGCTACCAAGATTATGATTACTTTGGGATCAAAAATCCATTCCCCCTTTTCCTTCTGTAGTTTAACAACCTTTCTTGCTCATAACGTCCCGAGAACCTACATTCACAACTAACCTCCAGCAACGGGGTAGGGAGTGAGGAAAATCTACCATTTCCTAGATCAGCTTTTGACGAATTTCAGAAGTGAATGTTCTGAGTCAAATTTCACATATTAACACCATATATATAGGCACTCGAGATTAGCTAGCGTGTTATACAAATGAAACAAGTCACAATCTCTACTGGGAGGTTTAGCTATATAAGGAAACTAGTCATATATACAAGATAAATTTTGTTTCCTAATCATTATTTCCTAACACTCCCTCTCAAGTTGGAGAGTGTAAGGAATAAACACCCAACTCGTGAGCTGAGAACTCGAACTGCTGCTTTCCCAGGACTTCGGTGAAGATATCCGCAAGCTGGAGGTGTGATCATACGTGAACCGTAGATACAATTCCATTGGTTATGCGCTCACAAACAAAGTGCCGGGCATTCTCAATGTGCTTTGTACGTTCATGGAAGACAAGATTAGCAGCAAAATGTAGAGCAGCTTGATTGTCACAAAATAGTCGCATAGGCTAATTGTGGAACACGCCCAAAGAAACTAGAATTGGTCGTAACCATAACAACTCGAGGTAGCGGAAGGCATAGCCTGGTATTTTGCCTTGGCGGATGAACGAGAAATGATATGTTGTTTCTTTATTTTCCACTATATGGGAGAAGAGTCGAGGAGGATGAAATAACCAGTGCCGGAGCATCGTGTGAGAGGACAACTAGCCCGATTGGAGTTACAATAGCCACAAAGTTCAAAGTTATTGTAGTCGCAAAGGAGAAGGCCTTGCCTGGGGCACCATTGATGTACTGAAGGCAGCGAATAGCCTTGTCATAGTGGGTTTGTTTCGCCGTTGCCTGGACTGGGATAGAGCATAAACGACGTAAGATAACTATGGGCGTACGACAAACAAAACATCCTAAGAAACGTCGATACTGTCCCAGATCGTCACAATCTGGGCCATTACCAAGGGCAAGACGGTGAATCAATGGGGAACACGACACGCTTACATCCAAACATGCCAGCTTCGCTTAAGATATATAGTCCATATTTAAGTTGGCATAGGGTTAAACCTTGAGGATTCCGTGCCACTTTAATACCGAAGAAGTATATAAAACACCATATGTCCTTGTTGTGGAAGTGACTATCCAAGCACCTCTTGATGTGTAGAGAAACATCGGAGTTATTTTCTGCAAGCAAGATATGTCCTGTATACACGAGCAACGATAAGAAGGTGTCACCTTGAAAAGATGTGAATAAAGTGTTGTCGGCATGAGATTGCACAACTCGGAATTCTAGAAGAGTAGACCGTAACTCTAGTTCTTGGATGATTGGCAAAGGCCATACAATGATATGGAAGTCGATCCACTTTGTTAGGATCATTGGTGGAAACCCAGGAAGGAGCTTCATGTGTACTTCTTCTTCAAGATCACCACGTAAAAGGTGTTGTTCAGATCCATTTGGTGCAGTTCCCGATGCTTTATGACCGCAACGGCTACAAAGTACAGACATCGACCATCTTATCCACCAGGGAGAACATTTCATTGATATTAATGCTTCCACTTAGTTTTTACCCTCAACAATAAGCCGTGCTCTGAGGCACTCGACGGTACAGTCAGTTTTATATTTTGTTTTGTACGCCCACTTTTTAGGAATCACTTTCTTGTCGGGAGGTATAATTTCAATAGTCCATGTGTTGTTTTCTTAAAAGGTTACGGCTTCTTTCCCTAGATCATCGCGCCAACCCGGTTCAGGTATGAATTATTTTTAAAGATGCTGCTCCACACCTACAATCACTACGGCCACAAACTTTTGTCAGCACAAGTGACACAATAGAGACTAGGATATGGAGTACTTGAGGATCCCGATGGCAGTGGGAGTTGCGTGAGACGATGGAGGCAGGTGTACGTGCTACAGGTCAAATGTAGTCTTTCAATCTTGCAGTAGGTCGCTATTCACGATGACCTTGCCCGATGCAAAGTTTTGGGTACATATGATCACGTCTAGTGGTGTCCAACTGTCCATGGAGGGAGAGAAGCTTGTAGATACACACTCCCCCCGACATGAGTAGTGGTCATACTCCTTGGTGGTTTGTTCCTAGGCCCTGGTCAGGCATCTCATCCGAGTCAGAAGCATGTGATGTTCCACCAGGTTGAGCTTGTTGGGGTTAGTTGTGAAAATTCAAGTAACACAAACACTATGCAAAGACTAGATTTGAAAAAACTTGTATTCGATTAATAACTCAACCAATACTCTAGTTCTCGCACCCCCATACGATCTCTCAAGACTATGTTTAACAACCACACGCCCAATGTGTTTGTCCCACAGGACAACTCTCTCAAAGTCTTTTGACAAGAATAATCCTCTTCTCTCAGAGAATTAGTTTACTAATACAATTAGGAAATCAACTCTATCAAGAATTATTCACAATAATCCTAAAAATTACAATTTGCTAGTATAAGAAACTACTCTAAACATCTATCCTTAAACAATACAATATCATTTAGCAAAGCAAAAAACCTAGAATCCAACACCAAGCAATATTCCTCTGCAAGAAAAGTGCATTTGCATTCCAGTCTCGATAAACGACACGGACGAGCCAAAATACAGCTGCAAATGACCAGTTCGTGTCAAAAAATAAGAACCTCGCAATCTCTTGTGACACGTCCGTGCCAAAAATTTCTGCACGTCCGTGTCACTATTCCCACAACTACTTGCTACAATGCTCGACTTTCCAAGCGTCTCGACACGTCATCTGTGTCCTCCCAAGTCACCCCGAGGTCCTCTCCATGTCAGGCTTGCTTGAGGTCCAACAAACCTCCCCTCAAGCCCAACATGGTCTTGACTCGATTACCAATAAAGCCTACCGCATCGCCTCTCGCTCGGTGATGCTTCCCCTTAAACAATTATCTCTCCATCCATGGCATAAAGTCCTCTTGCATTCTTATTTCCCTTCATAATCACCAAACCCTCTTTAGCCACCATGATGTTGTCGTTCACCACGAGAATTATGCTACCTTCATCATCAAGTATAATAGTCATCGAGACTATACACTTTGCAAGCGTACACACATACCTTACCTCGATTAGACTCCCTTCTTGACCATTGTGAGGCTTCATTCGCCTCACTGTTAAGAAGGCTGATTGTCTTCCTTACACACTACTTATAGGACAAGAATGTGTCTTACCTATTGCATGTGTGATAGGAAGACCCCGAATAAAGAACCCGTTCATCTATAGGTCCTTTATATTCCTCTACCATGTAGATATCTTCATCACTCCCTATCTCGGCTTCACCAAAAGCCGCAAGTCCTTTCCCATGAGCCTCCATGAGAATCCTCGAGTCTTATTTCCACCTTGGAATTGGACTTGATGTGTTGTCTTTCATTACAATAGAAACACTTGGCCTCAGAACCATGCTTCTTGGACTTGCCCCAACCCTTGCTATGTTAACTCACAACGAGAGCCCCATCCACCAAGTTACTCGACCCTTGCTTTATCAACTTATCCGCCTCAAGAAGCACTACAACGGTCTTAGCAAAGGTTAAAATTTTTCTTCTTACAAGCAACGTGGTCTTTACTATGTTAAACCTCGTTGGAAAGGAAACCAACAGCATAAGAGCCCGATCTTCATCCTTGAACTTTCCATCCAACACATCTACTTGGGTGATCAAGCCATTGAAGTTGCTGAGATGATCTCTCAAGTTACCGCCTTCTTCCATCTTGAGCTCTAAAAGGTTCTTATTTAGGAACAACTTGTTAGCTAAAGACTTTGACATATAGATCTTTGCTAAATTTTCCCAAAGAGTCTTCCGATTTTCCACCAAAAGCACATGGTAGTTGAACTCTGGTACAAGAGCCAACTGAATAGTCACCATCTGCACTTAACTTCTTATCCTCCCATGTAGAGAAATCCATCGAGTCAGGAATCTTGTTGCTAAGAGTGGCATACAACCCTTGCTGTATTAGAATGTCCTTCACCATACTTTGTCATAGTGAGAAATTGTTTCTTACCATTCAGCAACTCTAACTCAAACTTTCCACCAAAAAACTTCTCCCTCGCCATGATCACTTTAAGCCTAGCTCAAATAAGCCATTGAGAATGCTATCAAGAGCTTGAACTCCAAAGCTGAAACAATAGCTACGCACTCAAAGATGTTGGAGACCCGAGTCAGCCAACTTGGTCAAATAGTTAGCTCCTTAGCTAGACCTCAAGGATGTCTCCCGGGGCAAGCCGAGAACCCGATAGAGAAATGCAAGGTGGTGCCTTTGAGAAGTGGGGGAATCTAAGCCCATGTAGATCATGACTAAGACTAGGGTTGAATAGAAGGCTCAAGAGGAGGAACATTCGAGCCAAGAGCCCGCACCCTACAAGCCACGCGCGCCCTTCCCTTAGAGGTTGGTAAAGAGTAAGTTGGGTAAGCGATTCGGTAAGTTTGTCGAGATACTTAAGAAGTTGCATATCAATGTTCCTTCCATAGATGCTTTGTTTTAAATGCCTCCATATGCTAAATTCTTGAAAGAGATTTTGAGCAACAATAGAAAGCTCGAGTAGTGCTATTCTTCAGAATAACTACCTCCAAAACTCAAGGATCATGGTAATTTCTCTTTCCGTTGTATTATCGTTAATTTGTCATTTTCTCTAGGGGCAAGTGTTAATCTCATGCCTCTATCTATGTGTAAGAAACTTAGATTGGGTGAGCCCAAGCCCGCTACCATTACATTACAATTGGCTGACCGATTAGTAAAGTTCCCTGTAGGTATATTGGAGGATGTGCCTATAAAGGTTGATAAGTTTTATGTTCCTGCTGATTTTGTGATACGAGAGATGGACGAGGACATTAAATCCCCAACATTCTTGGGAGACATTTCCTAGCTACCGGGGGTGCAGTTATTGACGTGAAAAAGGGAACTCTTTTTTTTACTATAGGGGATGAGACTGTTGAATTTAAACTAATTAATCCATGGATAGCTCTTCTTCAAATGACCCTTATTGCAAAATTGACAATATCAAGCAAATCCCTGGCGAAGAACCTGCTATGCATCCCTTGAGTGTCCCACTTGAGGAGTGCTTAGTAAGTAATGCTCCCCCTATTGATGAGAAGATAGGGGAGGGAGAGCTACATGAGGAGTTAGATCGATCCTAAATTCCGTCCATATGCATGAAAAATCTCGCTAGTATGGAGGCTCACGTGTCACACATGGAAGTTAGAGTGGTGGAGACATAATCCATGACTTTGACCATGTATCAATTCTTTGCCTGACAATATCCCGAGAGATTCTCCCATCGTGGGGGCGGTTAGTGACTACTCTTCATCCCCCTCCCTCTTCTTATATGCTTTATTGAGTTCTTACATTGAGGACAATGTCTTGTTTAATATTTGGGGGAGGCAAAATTGCATTCATGTAGTATACTTTCTTCGTTATATCTTTTTTATTTTTTTTTGTCTTTTTTCTTTGTAGGTCACATTTAAGTACCGCATGCATTAAAAGAATTCAGAAAAATTGAGAAAATGAGAAAAAAAAGATGTTGAGAGATGTGACCCTTCGATGATGATAAATGAAAATTTTTGAGAACTTCGAACATGTTACCCAATATTTGTTGTGAAAGAAATTTTGGCCTCGAAAGTTTCATAGCATTGCTTGCACTTGTGATTCTTGGGTTATTGGTAAGATGGTGGTTCCCCTCAAATCTTGTGTAGTTCAGTTGGTAAATACAAAGCTGATGAGTATTGAACCGAATAGACTGACACATCTGCATCGATCTCGAGTACATATGTATCTTCCAGTGGTGTTGTGATTCTAGAACTTGTATTGGGGGAAAGCTTCAAGCTTTCCCGAAAGGAATTTATTCCCTTTTCTCCATTGAGTCCTAATCGGATTGTATGAACGAGCATGTAGGATGAGTTCACATTAGCCAAATTGTCTACCTTGTGCATAATTTTTCCATAGTTTACCCCTTTGATCATTATCTCCCATTCATTTGTTTAAATCACATATAAGCCGAATGCCTAGAAAAATAATATTTAACCAAGCCATACACTGGTGAAGCAATTGGGTAGCTAGTTACTGTGATATGTGGGTGGACATGTGATTGTTATATATTGTTAGGTTACTTGATTTTGGCATGGTTAGTTGATTGGAGCATGTAATTATTCCTATGTCGAGCTCTATGGTACCACAACTACACTTTGTATATTCTCTTCTTTCTTAAAATAAAATGAAGCAAAAATTGAAAAATGAAAAGTAAAGGTTAAAATTGAAAAAGAAGAGAAGTTCAAAAAGCAAAAGAAAGTGTAGTAGTAATTCTTGTTTGGCCATGATTTGTGGATGTTTGGGTGGTGCGTTATTGATGGGAGTTTGGAGTTAGGATGTCTACTAGACGATTAACTTTCAGCCACATTTCCAAATTTTATCCTACCCATACGTAAGCCTACATCGCAACCCCTTTTGGTCTCGTTTGATACTTACCCCCCCCCCCCATGCGAAAGAAGGAGAGGGAGTCGAGGTACAAGCTTATGGTATCAACGTCACCATTAGGAAGCATCTGAGTGAAACACTTGCCTTAAACACATGATTGATGAGTGTTACACGGACTAAATTGAGGGTTTACCAATTGAATTGTATGATTTTGAGGGGGGTCCCTTGATAAGATGTTTGTTTGGGATCACTTTTGCATGTTTTGTTGTGAGGTTTAACAAAACTACTAAATTTGTTTTGACTAATTTTTAAAGCATTCTTTGATGAGCTTATTGATTTGGCTGAGAATGCGATCTCTCGATTGTGTTTCAATCTTCATATTGTGTGTTTTGATGATATGGTTTTCCTGAGGACAAGCAAAGGTTTATCTTGGAGTATTTTGATGAGTTCTAATAATGTACGATTTTTTATCCTTGTTCAATGCTCATAATTGATTTTATTTCACGGTTAGTTTGGGTTGTTTTAGCTTGTTTGATTGTGATTTGGTGAAATTGTTATTACTCGAGTATTCTTGTATTTTGGATACTTTACAGATCTTTCACTAAGATCTAGGAATGCACATGATGAGTCAGTAAAATCGAGTAAGCTGGAGAGCATGACGAGGTGCGAAATGAGCACGAAACCTTGAGAAACACACCTTGCCTGATCGGGCAAGGTTGAAGGAGCAACTAAGCCGCTTGGGCATCATTGCGGGGCATAATACTGTAGCACTCCTATCTACCCGATCAGGTGGAACATAGCACAAACCTTGCCCGATTGGGCAAGGTCAATTTCACCTAATTCACGCATGGCTTTAAATGGCCCGCTCAGGCAGGATGAAGAGGAATAAGAGTCCGATCTGGCGGCCCTTATAAAGCGCAATTCTGTGGCTGTATTGATGGCCTGATCAGGTGAGGCTCAAGTTCAAATCTTGCCCGATTGGGCACGCACTCGGGATGGGCTTTTTGCGAAAGTCCTAGTCAATGTCTAATTAGTGTTTTAACTTAGTTTCCTATATAAACACTTTTCATAGGTTGTTTTAATTAATTCATTTTGAGTTTATATTCTTTACTCTAGAAGACTCAAGTTTTATTCTTGGAGATTTACGAACGATTGCTCAAGAACATCCTTCGATCAAGTATTAGGGGTGAGCTGTTCCGGTACCGGTTCCAAAAATTAGGAACCGTTGGTAAGCGGTTCTGATTCCGGTTCCAACCTTCTCCGGAACCGGAACTGCCGGATAACCGCAACCGGTTCCAATTTATGATTATAATTGTGTTTTGTTAGAATAAAATTGTAATTTTGTAAATTCTTTCCCCATATTTTTTGATTACAATTTGGAAATATGCAGAAAATTTAACATAATAATAAAAACATGAAAATAATTTTCAGTTATCCTTTGCATGGAAAAAAGAAGAAGAGAAAAAGCTAAAAAATAAGGCACATGCAGGTACCCGGTTCCAGTACCGGTTCCAGTTTCCAGGAACCGGTGGTGGTCGGTTCCGGTTCCGGTTTTGGTTTCCAGGAACTTGTCGGTTTCGATTTCGGTTCCGGTTCCGACCAAATTGGGCGGGTACCCGCCGGTGCTCACCCCTATCAAGTATTCATTGAAATACAGTTTCAAGTATTTCTCTTCAATCTCTATCTTTTATTTGATCATGATTCTCAATATTATCATTGTTGATTGTTCTAAAAGCGTGACTAAGTAGTTTCCTTGATCACGAATTTACATGATTTAGATATTGAGTGAAGAACCGAGAGGTGAAACTTTAATATTGGATGACTTAGAAATTGCTCTAGATGTTTAAATCACAAGAGTAAGTTAATTTATTTTGAGATCGTTAAATAATTATCACAGATCTTAATGGGTTTAAACAGACACAACAACCATGAGAGTAGGGGATTGATTAGTTTGAATACATTGTTATATTATGAGAAAAGATAATATAAAACCAGGATGATTGATTTTCATAAGTATGTATTCGTAGTAGTAATATGATGCAACTGTGTTGATAACCGTTATTGTGGCGAACCTTAATACTAGATGTTTTAATCCTTGATATTCAACAGTATTTGAGTCTACTATTTGTTTTAGTTAATTTAGATAATTAATCTTTAAACAATCAATTTCCTTAGATAATTTAGTTTGTGAAATGACAAGTAGAAACACTAGTCCCTGTGGATATGATCTTTTTATTACTTTGATATACTCGTGAACTTGTGGGTGTATCAAGTTTTGTTGCTTTTGGTAATCACAAAGTTCTCGAGCAACATTTCCAAGTATTAATTTTAGTGAGGTGGAGTCGGATAATGGACCTTTGTTGTTGAAAGTCGGGTGAATAAGAAGATGCTTGGTACTGGTAGGAGAAGTTCGGGTGATCCTTCCAACCGAGATTGTAGGATTGAGAATATGGGTCATGTTGAGGAGCTTTTTGATTGTAGTTGGCATGGAATGCATTGGCTTGCTCGATTTTCATCTCTTGAGGTGCTCCATACTCACTGCCTATGATGACTTGCCCTTGGTTGCCACCATCTTCACATTGATAGACTTCATTCGGAGGAATAGGTTGTAACTGTTGGACCTGAATAGCCAGAGCATCAAGCTTGCTTGTCAGTAGAGTAAGCACATCAACATCTAGCTATAGCTACCGACTTTTCTAGAAGTTGGCCCATTACAAGACCATTGGTGATTGTTTGAATCCATGTCGGTGTCTTAGTTACGATGGAATCACCCGCTGCGACATCAATGGACACCCACAGGTTGGGATGCAATGAGGAGTAGAATGTTTGAATCAATAACCACAACTAAATACCATGACAAGGGCACCTTCTTTGCAACACTTTGAAGCGTTCCCATGCCTCATACGATTCCTCTCCCTCAGTTTTGAAGTTGTGGATGTCGTTTCTCAAATTGTTGGCCAAATCTGGTGGGAAGTAAGTACTTAGCAAAAAATGCGATCACCAACTCATCCCAAGTAGTGAATGTGCTTGCTCATTGACCATTGAGCCAACTTTTTGCTTTTTCGTTTAGAGAGAAAGGGAACAATCGGACTTGGGGAGCATTATCGATAACCTCGTCCTTCTTTTTAAATCTCACACTTCCCCAAACATAAAGCAATGAGATCATTAGCATCCTCAGTGAGTAGCCCATGGTATTGGTCCTCTTTGATAAAGGATATAAACTAGGGCTTGATCTCGAAATGTTGGCATGTGATGGGTGGCCTTTGAATGCTCGGACCAACACCTCCGACTGTGGGATTAGAGAAATTTTTCAATGAACGGTCGTCATCACCCATGATTCTTCGTTGTCTAGTTTCTTGCTCATCTTCTTCTTTTTGCACGTGCTTTCTAGCTTTTGCTTTTGCTGGGTTTGACTTCTCAATCCCAAGATTAAAAGGTAGAAGATTTGAATGACCTTGACTCGTGGTCATGCACAGAAAACAAAACTTACAAACAAGATCAAATGCAAAGGAACCAAAAGGTAAAATATACATATAAAAAAAAATTGCACACACACACACACACACACACACACACAATGCTTAGTCTAATCAGCTCGTAAATATAAAAAGAGACTAACTAAACAAGTCCTGGAAAACGACACCAAAACTTGATACGCCCGCAAGTGCACGACTATATCGCAGTATACAAAGATTGTATCCACAAGGACTAGTGTTAGGACTTATCAGTTCACAAACTAAATTACTTAAGCAAATCAATTGTTGAATGCTTAATTATCTAAATTAAGTAAAACAAATAGCAGACTCAAATATTGTTGAATATCAAGGATTAAAACATCTAGGATTAAGGTTCGCCAGAATGACGCTTTGACACAGTTGGATCATATTACTACTTTAAATACATACTTACGAAGACCAATTTCCCTAATTTAGATTTTATGTTCTCCCAAAGAATAACAATGTATTTAAATTAATCAATCCCTTATTTTGATGGTTATTGTATCAGTTTAAACCCATTGAGATTTGTGATAATTATTTAACGGTCTTAAGAGAAATAGACCTACTCTTGTGATTTAAACCTCTAGATCAATTTATAGGTCATCCAATATTAAAGTTCACCTCTCGAATCTTCACCCAACATCTAAATTAAGCAAATTCGTGATCAAGGAATTTATAAGTATTAAGAACCCTTGAAATATCATCAACAAGCAATATAGTATTCACAATAATAATAAAGATCCAATCTTTTGATCAATAAACCATTATTGGGCTAGCCCCAACCCTAGAATAAGGGAACTACCCACTCATGCTTTTAGAACAATCAACAATGATAATATTGCAAATCATGATCAAATAAGAGATAGAGATTGAAAAAAAATACGTGAAACTCTATTTGAATCAATACTTGATCGAAGGTTGTTCTTGAGCAATCGTCTGTGAATCTCCAAGAATAAAATTTAAGTTTTCCAGAGTAAGAGGGAATATAAACTCAAAACAATACAAACTGAATTAAATAACAACCTAGAAAAAGTGTTTATATATGAAACTAAATTAGAACATTAATTAGACTTGGATTTGGACTCTCGCAAAAAGACCGTCCCGAGTGCGCGCCCAATCGGGCAAGATTTGAACTTGAGCCTCACCCATTCGGGCCATCAAAACAGCCATGATATTGTGCTTTACGAGGCCCACTCGATCAGGTGCTTATTCCTCTTTATCCTGCCCGAGCGGGCCGTTTTAGGCCGTACGTGAATCATGTGAAACTGACCTTGCTCAACTCAGTCAAGGTTTGTGCTATATTCCACCGGATTGGGTGGATAGGAGTTCTACGGTTTTGTACTCCGCAATGATGCTCGAGCGGCTCAGTTGCTCCTTCAATCTTGCTCGATTGGGCAAGGTGTGTTTCTCAAGATTTTGTGCTCATTTCGCGCCTCGCCATGCTCTCCCGCTTACTCGACATTCCCGACTCATCATGAGATGATCTTGGTGGAAGCTGTGTAAAGCATCAAAATTACAAGAATACTCGAGTAATTACCAAATCACAACCAAACGACCTAAAATAACCCGAACTAACAGTGATTTACAATCAATTTGAGCTTTTAACGAGGATATAATTGTTTAATATTGGCACTCATTACTCTTGATACCACTTGCTTAGGTTATTGGTAAAAAAATCAAGTAACAAAAGCTATGCAAAGACAAGATTGGAGAAAACTTGTATTTGATTAATAACTCAACTAGTACTCTAATTTTGTCAACCGCACACGATTTCCGTAGATCGTGTTTAACAACCACATACCCAATGTGATTATCCCACATGGCAACTCTCAAAGTCTCTAGACAAGATAATCCTCTTCTCTTTATCTATCCCCTTTTCATTGGCGTAAGCGCACTAGTTTCCTAATACAATAAGGAAACCAACTGTATCTAGAATTCTTTTCTATAATCCTTGAGATTACAATTTGCTACTATAAACGACTCTAAATATCTATCCTAAAATAATACAATGTAATTTAGGAAAGCGATAAAGCTAGAATCTACACCCACCAATATTCCTATGCAAGCAAAACGCGTTTACACTGCTGTCGCACTAAATGAAACAGACTTGCTAAAATACAATTCTGGACGACAGTCTGTGTCAAAATACAGAACCTTGCAAACTCTCGTGCACGTCTGTGCCACAAACCAACTGTTTTTTGCACATCAGTGTCACTTTCCCTGCAACTACTGTTGCAATGCTCGACTTCTCAAGTGCCTCCACACGTCCGGCTCACCTCAAGGCCCTCAACATGTCGGGATTGCTTGAGATTCAACAGGCTGAATAGTTAGCAGGCATGGCTGTTGGGTCAGCACAAGTGTGCGAATGAGAACCGTCGTGTTGTTGGCAGGGTTATTTAAAGGCTGGGTGGTTGTAGGTGACTCCCAATCATCACTCCATGGGTAGGTGATGGCTAGAGGTTTTGGACTAGGAAGAGATGTTTGAGGTAAGGATTGGGCAAAGGGAAAACATCATCTCATGAAAGAAAACGTAACGCGGCACAAAGACGTCATATATCTCAAGGTCAAACATGCGCCAACCCGTTTTGTGATGAGGATACCCAATGAAGATACACTTGCAACTACGAGAAGTGAATTTATCTGTGGATTTGGCTTTGTGATGAGCGTAACATAGGAATCCACACATACATAAATGTTGGTGTTGGGGTTGTTGGTTGAACAAAAGCTCATGTGGGATTTTGCCTCGAAGTAATGGGGTGGGTGTGCGGTTAATGAGATGTGCGCTGGTAAGAACACCCTCCCCCCTCCAAAATAAAGAAATCTTTAGGCACATTCCCTAAAGTAGTAAAGCTTGGGCAACATTCAGGATATGGCCATGCTTTCTCTCCACTTGCACGTTCGGTAGTGGAGTGTTAGCAATAAAGGCTTGGTGAAGGATCCCGTGGATGCCATAGTATCATTTTCATTGGATTTGAGACAAACTTAACTCCATTGTCTGTGCGATTGATTCGAACCTAGCGGTGGAATTGTGTTTTGACTGTGACGCAAAATTCTTACAAGATTTGGCCAACTTCACTCTTTTCACCCATCAGATGTACCCAAACAACACGGTTATAATCATCCAAGTTTGTTGAACAAAAGAACGAGCACCAATAAAAGCTTCCAACCGATATGAATATCAAAATGGATTAATTCAAAGCAATCAAATGCTTTTAATCATCAATAGAAAAAGAATCGCATTAATATTTTGCACGATAACACACATCACAAGCTAAAATACATTGTTTATTCAACCACAAACGACCAAATTGATATATTAGTGAACAATTAGTGACAATTTGATATTTTTTTTTATTTGCACTAGCAACACTAATGTACAAAAAGTGAGTCATTTGTGACGTAAGCACTCGAAATTATACCTTCTCATAGGAGTTTTCAATATTTAATATTTTCATAATTTTATCATATTTATACTTATTTTAGATTTTGTTTTCCATTTCATTTACATCAAATTTCTATCTTCAAACTCAATGTTCCATGCAAGACTCTAATTCACCAATTGGTGTGACAGTGTTGAAGTTACCTTTTTATTGGTCTATTTTGGTTCACAATTCTATTACTGTGCTTGGCAATAAGGGAGCATAAGTCAAGCTTAAAGCTACATTAAGTGATTTAGAATAATAGCAATACTAAAACTTATGACAAGTTCTAGAAGAATAGCAATACTCCCTTCATCCCAAAATTAAGTTGTCATTTGTTTTTTCAAGGTCAGAGCTCCCAAACTTTGACACTTAATTTGTTAAACTTATTAAAATTTAATATTAATTGATTTATTTTAAATAATAATTTCAAATAATACAATTTTTGTATTGATTAATTTATGATTATCTATGATCAAAGTGAAGTGTTGAAAATTGGGTAAAAGCAGTTGACATTGTAAATTTGAGACGGAGGAAGTCATAGGTATCCAACACATAGTGACACAAAAAAAGTTGAGATGATAAAATGCAT
>ONZA01016478.1:15775-27637 GCA_900322205.1 Kewa caespitosa | reverse complement strand
GTGAGTTTTCTTAATCTCCGTGCCCAAACGAAATGGAAAGATGATTCTGGGACGGAGGGAGTATTTTTTTTTTGAATATTTTTTTACATACTTTAGCTAACAGTTTTTTTTCTCTCTCAATAATGGTTGAAATATTATCTTCGTGCATCGTACGAGTATCATCTAGTACTATACAAGGGACAAAGTTTCGAAGGAAAAAAAAAAGGAAAAAGAGGAAAGAAGCACGATTTTCGGAACTTATTTGCCTAAATCAGAAAACCTACCCTAACCCTAACACACACTCTCTTTCTCTCCTCTCCTCTCTAAAATTTTAGAATCCTAATTGAGCGAAATTTTGTCAAAAGTTAACCTAATTCACTCTTCAATTATAAACATGAAAAAAACTATTACTACGAATAAATCTGGAGAAAAGACGGGGTCATAAGTTCCAAAAAAAGCAAAAAGAAAAAAAGGTATGAAATACATGTTTTGGTTGATTTCAGATGATAATAGAGAGTAAGGTTTGAAATATATGTTTTGGTTGATTTCAGATGATAATAGATAGTACTGAACATGTATTCAACGTTTTCAACATTTTAGATTTAATTTGTGGTATTCATTGGTGTATAACAACGTTTGTTTCATAGTAATGCTAATTCGCAAATAGGTACTTCCTCCGTCCTAAAAAATCCTTTACGTTTGCTTTTTGGAGGTCAAACTTTATAAACTTTGACCACTAATTTGTGAAAAAGTATAAAAATTTATAATATCGAAATACTTTTATTAGATTCATTGTAAAATATAGTTTCGGGAAAGTAATTTGTTTTAATTTTTATACTCTTATAACTATTTTTATTTACGGTCAAAGTAGCTTCTTGGAGACCACAAAAAAGCAAACGTAAAGGTTTTTTTGGAACGGAGGAAGTAATAGTTATGTCCAAAAAAAGTGTCACTTTTCGTAGAGATTTAGATATAGGCACTACAGTGCTGGTAATGCAGTTAGGAATTATTATTTGTTAGTTTGTGAGGTTTTGTAAATGAGAGTGTATGTTGTTGCAATTGTAGTAAGAGTATCAATCACTTGTTGAAAGCATCACTATCAAGAGGAAATGTGCTATTGTTTGGTGTGTTGACTTACTTGTTTTAGAATTACAACAATTTGCTCATTCATAACAAATATGTCCTTAAAGTAACACATGTTAGCGAACATTTGTTGTTTGCTATTGTTTTATTTGTGATGCTAAATTGTGCTTGTTTTATAGTGATACTAATTTAAAAGTAGATAGTAGTAATGTCCAAAAATGTATCAGTTCCAATTACAAAGGAATAGATTAAGGTTATTGTTTGGTGTGTTGACGTAGTTATTTCATTAACAGTTACTCTCTCCGTCCCTATTTAATTGTCCAATATTCCTTATTGGGCAGTCCATTTTCAATTGTTCAGTTTCTATTTTGGGATAATTTTGGTCACCTTAATACCAATTATGCCCCTTTTTGCATATGGGCATCATAAGAGTATGTTAGTCATAAGGTGGGCCAACTCTTTATGCACATGGGTATCGTAGGGGTATGTTAGTCATTTTAACACTTTCATTAAAATTTGTGCCAAATTGAAACATCACAATTAAATAGGGATGGAGGGAGGATTTGTTACTATGTAACAATTATGTCCCTTACGGTAACACTTATCAGCAGATATGTAACACTCATTGTTTGCCATAGTTTAATTTGTGCTATTGATTGGTGTTTGTTTCATATTAGCACTAGTTCATCAGTATATAATAGTAATGTTTAAAAAAGTATTAGTTGTAGCGATGTAGATTTAGTCACTGTAGTGTTAGTGTTGCTATTATTGATTGTTGATATATTTTGATGACTTTTAAACTCATTCCAGCGCCATCAAAGAAATGTTGTTGCAATTATTAGATAACAGAAGGACAACATAAAAAATAGGTTTGAGTTACATGTTTTGGTTGATTTTCAAGTAAAAGATGATATTGATTGTCATCGTTGAATTCAAAAAGCAAAAATTTACAATAGCTTAGAAATCATTGTGAATAAATGTAAAAATGTGAGATTGTAGTAAGAGTATCAACTTGTAGGGCATGTATCTATATATGAAATGTGTTAATGCTTGGTGTGTTAAAATTAATGTTTATTTTGGATCATACAGTAAGTTGTTATTATATAACAGATGTGCACCTTGAAGTAAAGCTTATTAGCAAAAAAGTAACATCGTTTCACCAGAAGTAAAGTTAGGAATCATATTGAACATGTATTGAATGTTGTAAATTTAATTTGTGATATTGATTGGTGTGAAGATGTTTGTTTCATGGTAACACTGATTTGCAATAAGGTAACGGGTATGCCCAAAGAAGTATCAGTTCCCATTATAAAGAGTTGGCTTTATAAAAATATATTTGGTGATTCTCATGTTGTTAACCTCCACGGATTTGTTTTGCTATCATCACTTGTATATTTGGAGATGTATGCGTTATAGTAATCATGTTTTGGACATTATGCTCTTTGATTATTAATTGTTTTAGTGTATTTTGCCTTGTATGAGCTCATGTTTTGGCTTTTGCCTTTGCTTTATGGTATTGAAACCAACGAGGTTCTTCACTTTGTAGCGACGAACTTTTATAGCCTTAACGACGGATTTGTCCGACGCTGTAAAACGTTTTATTAAAGTGCAAAGAAGAGGCTACATCGAGGTCTCGAATCATTTGTTAGACAATCTAATAGATGAAGTGGTGATAATCTTCCCCAAGGTGGATGATAAGGAAGGTTTCTAAAAGACCTGTAAGTGGCACATGAACACTTTGCACACCACTAAAAAGTGCCAAGTGTTCAGGAGATTTGACTTGAAGCAGTGCAAGGATGGGAAAATCTAGCTCACTAATGTCGAGAAAGTAATATTGGGACACGTAGATGAGAAAGGTCACGAATCATGCTTTATGAGATTGAAGGAACTTCCACCTCCAACGAAAGAAAAGAAGGAGGTAAAAAGATACAAACATGTGCTTGAACCACAACCAAAGGTGTATCCTCAAATCACTGACAATGTCAAGAGGATCTAGAAGGTAGTGTGCCCGAATTATGTGTACATTCTACATTTTGAGCAGCTACACGTGGAGGTTCTACCAAATGACCCCAGTTGGATACCGGCCTACCAAAAGATGCTTCAGAAGTACCATTGAATGGACAACCGAGCTTGAACCTTATTCTAAGAGGACAAGGGGGAAGAGGAGGAAGAGGTGGTTTTCCAATTCGAGGAGGCTATCTCTCCACATAGGGAGCTATTGTGGCGCCTAGCAAACGATAGATCTAGTGTGGCCATGCAAATGCAACAAAAGGCAATGGTGATACAAGTAAAGATTGATGATCAAGTTCTTTCGAAAAAAGATCTGAAAGTACAGGTTGGTGGGATCGAATGTCTCATCAAGGAAAAAGATTGTGTGGATGCGATGACTGACCACATGAAAGATGCACGACTCTAGAATAATGAGGGGAATGATGACTTTGTCAGAGATTTTGAAGATGATGAGCAGGATCTCATCATCATGGGTGATGATGATTGCCATCGAAATGAGGTACACAAGAGGGCACTTTAGTTCGAAGGAGACATGCCTTGCAATATGGTTACCATCGCGCCCACTGAATTCATATTTGAAGATGACACTGAGGAAAGCCTCGCTTGAAGGCGATTTTGAGGAAGTGAAAAACCTTGAGTTAGGTATGAGTTTTCTTTTTTAATGCGAAGACATTGATAATATTGATTTACTTTATTATGAAAAGGTATCCATAATATCTCAAGAATCATGTCAAGTTTGTCAACTTACTCCCAAGTTGAGTGATATATTAGAAAATTTGTTTAATAAAGAGGTATTGGACACTAATCGTATTATACCACTAAAAATAAAAGCGGAAATTGACGAGATTACAACTAATAGGGTCCTATTAGATAACACGGCTGTAGTGCATGTGCTACCAAGTGGTATGCTCACAATCTGCAAAAGTCTCCAAAATACTCATAATCGGCAGATGTAGGTGTCGATGGCTTTGCCGGGCAAGCTACTAAAACTCTAGCCATTCTCCCAATCTGGATGAAAGTGAGATCTAAAACATACTATACAGCTTTTTTTGTGGTCCAAGTCGATTCAAGCTACCTAGCTTTATTGAGAAGGTACTAGATCCATAATAATTTATGCTTGCCATCTACACTTCACTTGACCTTGATTCTATGGGATGGTAAAACATATGAAGTTGTGGAAGCCGATGATAAGCCCCATCTAAATGAATCTATTTTGTGGAACTGAGGTTTAACGATAGTGGATACATACCACTTAGAGTAGAAAACTCTAAGGTGGGAGAAGATACCGCTCGAGACAACGCAGATGCTAGTTGAAGACTTGAAGTAGAAGAAGGAGATGAAATTCTTCATCTAAGCCTAACTTCCATAATCAAGGCATGGAAGAAGAGACCATTGGAGATAAAGGCTCCGTAGGATATATTTTTCTTTGGAGTTCTTAATTTCTTCTTTGTATCATGTAAAGACGAGTTTTATCAGGAATGAAGAAAGTATGTTGAATTCAGTAGCTGTCAAATATTTAAAGTTCTTTGTTTCTGCAAATGTCGAACAACGACTTATGCTTTGAAAAATCACATACTAATGATGTGATGTGCAATGAGAATCATCATGTATACCCAGAACAAGTCTGGGAGAAAAGTGATGATATTAAATTGGATTCAAGATCCACTCAAAAAGTTAACTTAGGAACCAAAGATGATCCTCGAATAACTTACATTAGCTTCGAACATGAGGCTAAAGAGAAGGTGGAAATTCTAGAATTCCTACATGAATACAAGAATCGCTTTCCATGATGATGAAACGCCTGAGGTAGATAGGAAGATAGCTAAGCACGAGTTGCCAATCCAAGAAGAATTCAAACCAGTAATCCATTCAGCTCGAACGACAGCCCTTGACGTAATAAGTGGGATTAAAGAGGAAATCATAAAACTAATCAAGGCTCAATTTATATGGCCAGCAAGATATGTTGAATGGGTAGGTAATATTGTACATGTTCTAAAAAGAACGGGAAGGCGCGTGTATGTATTGATTAGATATTTGAATCGAGCCACCCTAAGAGATGAATATCCTATGTTAATGACCGATACTTTGGTTGATGCGACTTCGAGGGATAATTTCTTTATCCGTAATGGATGGATAGTCTGGATATTATAAGCTTATAATTGTCAAAGAAGATAGGAGCAAAATGACTTTTAGGTGCCGAGAGTCATTAGAGACTTTCGAATGGGTAGTGATGCCCTTGGCCTTAAGAATGCAGAGGCCACATAATCAAAGAACATTAAATTTTATGTTCCATGACATGATTGGAATATTCATGAAAGTATATATAGACGATCTACCGACAACATCTTACACATGGAGTGAACATGCAACCCAGTTTAGACAAGCCTTTTAAAGGATAAGAAAATATAGACTCATAATGAACGATTTAAAGTGTGCCTTTGGGATTCAAGATGGAAATTTTATACGGTTCTTAATCCATCAATGAGGGATTGAGATTGACAAGAATAATGCATAAGCAATTCTTGAAGCAAAATATCTCGAAACCACAAAATATCTACAAAGGTTTCTAGGTCAAAGTAACTTTATTTGGCCATTTATCTCGAATTAAGTTGGAAAAACTCAAGTTTTTTCGCCCCTCTAAAGGATGAGAAATAATGATGAATTGGTGTGCAAGAATGAATCAACGATTTAGTGATTTACTTTATACGTCGGCATCACATTCCTCGATTGGGTGTTTTTTGGTGCAAGAAAATGTAGAAGGGAAGGAGCAACCGGTATTTTATCTACCAAGGATGCTTAATGATGCTAAAAAGATATATACTTCAATCGAAAAGTGGGGGTTGTATTTGCATTATGCTGCATATAAATCGCGACGTTATGTTATGGCTTTCACAGTAAAAGTAGTGTCACCAAGTGATGTGATGATACATATGTAATCGTAACCCCTTCTAGAAGGGAGATCAAAAAAGTGCAGTCTAAATTAACTCTAATACGATATTGTCCACATCCCTCAGAAGGCTGTAAAATGGAAAGCCCTAGCAATTCTTTTTGGTAGACCACCATGCATTGAAGTAGAGGAAGAAATTAAAATCTTGAGAATAATCTAATATAATTAGTCACATGGACATTATTCTTCGATGGGTTGTGCATTAAGAATGGATCAAGTGCATGTATGTACCTGATTTTCCAAATGGAAATAGTGACCAAAGTAGGGTTCTCACTCGAGGGACCATGTACTAGTAATCGGGCCGAATACGAGACACTTATTTGGGTTCCAAAATACTCAAATATTTAGGTGCAAGAAGAGTTTATATTAAAGGTAATTTTTAGTTGATAGTAAATCAATCAAAGGTATGTACCGATGTATTAGTAAAATGGCCATGAGTAAAGCCACTCGAATAAGCAAATTATTACAAAGCTTCCATAAGTTACAAATACAATACATTCTGAGAAAGCAAAACGAAGAATCAAATAATTTAGCACAATTAGCATCAGTGCATAAGCTTCTCTAGTCTCAATCCGAAGAGCACATCACCATACGGAGTAGGGTACTAGTTTCTTTCGATGAAATAAATCACCTCACTAAGAAATGTCAGAAAAAATTAAACGTAAATAAAATGGATGTCATGATCAGTTAAGACGATCAAAGAAAAGAGATCATAGAATATTTAGAGAATCGAACAAGCTAAAGCTTATGGCATATAGTTAGTACCTCAAAGAAAAGCAGTTATATCATCGAGATAATCAAGCATTGTTGTTGAAATGTACATGCCTACATGATGTATTGGTAGTCATGACAAGAGTCCAGGAAGGTATATATGGAGCTCACCAAGCAGGGCTCAAGATGAGATGACTTATCTATAGATATAAATGTTATTGGCCAACTATAACTCGAAGTTGCATAAAGTATGCAAAATGGTGCATAAAGTGCTAAAAGCATGGGAAATTAGTAGAGCATCGGCTATCGTACTCAAGTCATTTATCAAGCCATGGCCATTTTGAAGGTGGGCCATGGATAAAATAGGGTAGATAAATCCTCACTCTTCGAAAGGACATGCCTGTATCCTAGTAGCAACTTATCATTTCACCAAATGGGTAGAAGCTAAGGCTTATAAGAATATTAACTCCGTAAATGTAAATGAGTTCATAAGAAAAAATTTGTTAATGAGATTTGGTAGTCTAGAGACAATAACCATGGATCAAGCTAAGGTTTTCAATAGTCAAGAAGTCACAGATTATCCAAATCAATTCTCAATTGAATTGATCAATTAAACTCCATATTATGTGCAAGCAGAGGCTTCGGATAAGACCTTCGAAATGACATTGCTAAAATGATCAAGGATAACCCAAAAAACTGGCACAATGTGTTGTGGACAGTTTATGGGCATATCGAACAAGTAAAAGGGATAACACAAGTGTAACTGCTTCCCTACTTGTGTATGGAAAAGAAGCGGTTATCCTGGTAGAAGTGAATGTTAGGTCAGCGAGAGTGGCTAGACAAACAACTTTGCCTAGTTCGAAGTACAATGAGAACATTCATATCGAGGCATTAGAACATTAAATTATGCAGGTTGAAGTCTTGTACATAGACCTAGAAGAAATTGACCCGACCTGAAAACCCGACCCGATTCCGACCGAAAAATGACCAAGAAAAACTAACTTTAGAACTCGAAAGTCCATTTAAAGTGTTGCAGTTAGCATTAATATCCATAAAAATTTATTCTGACCGACCCGAAACCTGATCAACCCGCTAAATATAACGTGAAAGTAGGCTTAACCCAAAAATCCGACCAGACTCGATCGAAAAAATACTGATCAAAACTAAGTTGAGATCTTAAAATCCCACTTCACGTTAGTAGTCTAGATTTGACACCGATGAAAAATGAGTTTGACCGACCTAAAAACTGCCTGACTGACCTGATTGCCTGGTCTATTTGCACAAGATCGGGAAACAAAAAAAAGCATACAAAAGTATAATAATCGAAGAGTTAAGAGGGAACGCTTTTCAAAAGATGAGAAGATGTGGAAGGTTGTTTTGGCAGAAGGGATGAAAGACCCTTACTGGGAAAAATGCTCTTCAAAATAGGGATGGGCCTTTCCTAGTCGATCATGTATTATCATGCAGCGCATGCAAGTTGCTCTATAATAATGGGAAAAGTTATGGACGAGCCATAACTGAAAAATATCCAAAAAGGTTCTTTCCTACGATTTGGGAAGAGAATCAAGTTATAATTAAAGAAAGGTGTCAAGAGTTATGGAAAAATATGCATATGGGGTAAGAAATATATTTTTAAAGAAAGAAACATCCGTAAAAAGTCAAAATCAATAAATGTTTTATAAGAAGACATATCTCGAAAGATGTGCTCCATGTCATCGTAGGTTCAGCAATAAACTGTGCCAAAATCCTATGAGCATGCGAGGAAAAGGTGTACAATAAGAAGTAATAGTTCACAACACATTTCAAAAGAAAAAATACAAAGGGGTATAAAGAAAAAACCAAAGGAAAAGGTGCTAATTATCGATTATAGTGACAGGAGAGAAGCTCCGATAGTGTTGGTAGCATCTGAGACAATGCGAAAAGTTTAACGTGTTAGAACACGGGCAAGGTATGTCTCTACAGATTCTAATATTCAGCTTCAATATTGTCCAACTCAGAGCAAACAGACTCCCAGGTAGCTTCGTGCTCAGCTATCTACTTATTGCCTTGAGTCAGTTCAACATCAGAATCTTGGAGGGTCTCAAGTCCCACCATAAGCATCTTAGTCGTGTCAACACCATTTAGAACTTGAACATTTTCCATCCAACATCCAGATAAAGTCTCGACTAGGTAGAAAATATCTGAAGAGACAGTGGCACGAAGGTTATGCACAAAATCGACCAAGGAAAGAGTGGAAGCTAAGTTGCGCTTGTCTTTCTTCACCTCCTCGATCAGCTTCATCCCAAGCTCCCTATGGTTAGAAACTCGAAGACAAGCTTGAGAAAAATAGGCGAACAACTTTAAATGAAGGTCTTGAGGAGATGGAAAAAAAAAAAGAGATAGAGGGATGAGATAAAAGAAAAGGATAATCCTACTAAAAGATGAGAAGAACAAAAGATTACCTAGGTTTGGAACATTACCATCAATAATCTTTTTCTCGTCAGAACAATCCTCCATGGTATCCTCATTCTCATCAAAATTATCGAGGAACTCCTCCGAGAAGGAAGGAGATTTGGGGACCATTCAAGGGCTCCCTGCTGAGCTATGAAAAAGTATGGCCAAAGCGGTTGGGACTCGAGGTTTCATCTCGTTCCCGGCTAGAGGGACTAGCTAAGTCCCCAACATCAACCACTAATGATGTTGGAGATTTTCCCAAGATAGACTTTTCCGTGATTGACAAACTTTCATTTCCTAAATTAAAAGGAAACTGAAGGTTAGCAGTCAAATAATAAATAATAGAAAACAAAGTTACAAGTAAAAACTTCGAATGTAGTTCCTTCTTGAATCGCGGTTCCAAGACGAGCAAGGGACGTCGGTGTCCTCTAACTGCATTGTTCGAAGCTGGCACTGCCACATTTCCAATACATCCCTCTTCCATGGTTTTATCATGTCGAGTAGGAAATGCATGTGGAGGAATTTGAGTTTTCTCTAGAAGAGGGGAAGCATCAACAAAATGGTTAGACACCACTAGAGAAGGACCAGAGGTCTGGAGGGGTACCTTATAACACAAAAGAAGAAAATAATTAAGTGATGAAAATCTTAAAAAATTTTCTCAAACTTTAATTGAGATTTCACGAAACACAAACTATGGTTTCTCAAATACGTGTACGCCTGAATCGAACGAGGGGAATCTCCGGAGAGCTATTTGCCTCATCCACTCCTTGCACTAAAGGGATAAGGGATGAGGTGGGTGGAGGTACCACCTTGTCAAGGTGAGGGCTGGGAGCTCTCGAAGCCAAGCCAAAAGTACCTTGTTGAGAAAAGGGAGTTAGATAGACATGAAAGACGTGATTTGTAGAAGCATGCAAATAGATGAAGGGTTACTTGCATTCCTCCTCGCTTTACGAGACATTCTCGACCATTCCAGGGCTGAGAATCAAATGAGCCCTCCTTGGACGACAATCCTCACTTTTCTTCATCTTGCGCACTGCTGACGAAGCCTTGGAATCGTGTTCTTTTCTCTTTCAAGAAACAGATTGCAAAGCAAACCACATGGGAAGTAAGAAGGTAAAAACATGAGAAATATGTGAAAGGTTAAAGGAAAATAAATGAATGGAAACACGCATACCTTAGAAAGAATAGGACTAAAATCATCCTGGGTAACAGTCCCAAAACCCAAGCGTCAAAGCACGGAGATGGACTTTTTTTTATGACATTAGAAGGATCAAGCCTTACACCAGACAACTTGTGCCACTAGCGAATGTAGGCCTTTGAGCGACGGTCAGCTTGATGCCAAGGTGATATCACTACACTAGCTACCTTGCTGGAGGGTGTTTGTTCAAAAGCGTCTCTACCTCGTACAGTTTGCGACTTTTGGCCAAATTGACCAAAGTGGTACTACAATGCCATGGGCAGTTAGCATCTTGAAGAATAGAACTTTTGCAGATTTGAGAATGCGAAATTGACGGACAAACAACTATAGATAATGAAAATGAAAGAAGTTAATTAGATCAACAAATGATAAAAGATAAAACATTAGAGGATAAGTCGAAGTTCCAATGAAGAAAACCTGAGGATTTTAAGCCTCCACACTAATCTCATTGAATTCATAGAATTTCAGACCCCGTTGAGCATAAGATGGACCTCCAGTGGGATTGGTGGGTTTCATCAAAGGTCATAGGATTAGCCACTCGAAGCCATTTAGGGATGGCTACATCAACAACGTTTGAGAGACCCGACCAGGGGCTCGTATCCACATAAGAAGCCCATAAGTTCAAAGAACCAGGGCTATGGAATTTCGCACAATACTTGTTTCAAGTGCAAAAGAAACCTGGCCTTGGAAAAGAAGAAGATTGCCTCCATGTAGCAGCACCACCTGCTACTGCAAAATATGATGCGGTCATGTTTCATGCCACCATTGCGGTCGAGTTCCATTTTGAAGCTAGCTTCGATGTGCTGGGGAGTCTTGGTCTCAACCAAATTAGGATAATACAAATGTTGGTAGCAAGTAGGGAGCCATAAGGGAGAAGAAGTCTTGTGGATCTTATCCCCTTGGTAACCTTGCTCGAGGAGGTTTTACATACTCCTATAAAAATAAGCAAGCAAGAAGGGGGCCAAATGAAGAGGGCTCGTAGTAATGGAAATGTTGGATGCAAGAACTAGGAAGGTTTTGTTGACATTGACTACCTATATCATTAAAACACGACTTAGGACACAGTTGATGAAGAGGGCTATCTCCCTACTGGTGACTGGTTTGTCCAACTTGACACGATGGAAGTAGTTGATGAGATTGGAGAAGGAAATGTTCCAAGTGTTCTGACCAATCTTTCCAATGACGGCATAAGCCTCATCATAAAAGGACTAGGCACATGAGAGGAGGAGTTGAGTGGACAAAGACCTACCATCTGGAGAAAGACCAGTGAGGAAAGCGATATCCTCGAGGGTGAGGCTTTGAATACCATGATCAAAAAAGCAATTGATTGTGGGGTTCATGAATATGAGAAGGGTCATGGGAAAGACCCCCTCAAAAGGGGTTAATGTGTAACAACTTAATCTAAAAGAACAAAAGAAAAAAAAAAACAGAATTCAATTTTCTGCCCAATAAGCATAAAGGTTGCTCAAGCTTCAAGACGGTCGAACCACCTCTTGGGTTT